>JADDOH010005296.1:0-14647 GCA_016648135.1 Agrypnia vestita | reverse complement strand
TTAATTTCTTCGCGTTTGGTTATTTTTGTGAGAAACACAAAAAGCTAATTTTCACACTTGGACCAGCAAATTTCTTACTAGGACCGCAAAAAATGTTAAATTTTTTTATTGCATTGCCAGCATTGGACCGTGCTGGATGCACTCTGTGAAAATGAAGTTTAAATTTCTTCGCGTTTGGTCATTTTTGTGAGAAACACATAAAGCTAATTTTCACACTTGGACCAGCAAATATCTTACTAGGACCGCAAAAAATGTTAATTTTTTTTGTTGCATTGCCAGAATTGGACCGTGCTGGATGCAATTTGTGAAAATGAAGTTTAAATTGCATTGCGTTTGGTCACAATCTTCAAATATGTGAGAAACACATAACGCAAATTTACTCACTTGGACCAGCAAATTTCTCACTAGGACCGCAAAAAATGTTTAATTTTTTTCTTGCATTGCCAGCAATGGACCGTGCTGGATGCACACTGTGAAAATGAAGTTTAAATTTCATCGCGTTTGTCAATTTTGTGAGAAACACATAACGCTATTTTTCTCACTTGGACCAGCAAATTTCTTACTAGGACCGCAAAAAATGTTTAATATTTTTATTGCATAGCCAGCATTGGACCGTGCTGGAAGCACTCTGTGAAAATGAAGTTTAAATTTCATCGCGTTTGGTCAATTTTGTGAGGAACACATAAAGCTAATTTTCTCACTTGGACCAGCAAATTTCTTACTAGGACCGCAAAAAATGTTAATTTTTTTTATTGCATTGCCAGCATTGGACCGTGCTGGATGGACTCGGTGAAAATGAAGTTTAAATTGCATCGCGATTGGTAACAATCCTCAAATATGTGAGAAACACATAACGCTAATTTTCTCACTTGGACCAGCAAATTTCTTACTAGGACCGCAAAAAATTAATTTTTTTTTATTGCATTGCCAGCATTGGACCGTGCTGGATGCACTCTGTGAAAATGAAGTTTAAATTTCATCGCGTTTGGTCAATTTTGTGAGAAACACATAAAGCTATTTTTCTCACTTGGACCAGCAAATTTCTTACTAGGACCGAAAAAATGTATAATATTTTTAATGCATTGCCAGCATTGGACCTTGCTGGAAGCACTCTGTGAAAATGAAGTTTAAATTTCATCGCGTTTGGTCAATTTTGTGAGGAACACATAAAGCTAATTTTCTCACTTGGACCAGCAAATTTCTTACTAGGACGACAAAAAATGTTAATTTTTATTATTGCATTGCCAGCATTGGACCGTGCTGGAAGCACTCTGTGAAAATGAAGGTTAAATTTCATCGCGTTTGGTCAATTTTGTGAGGAACACATAAAGCTAATTTTCTCACTTGGACCAGCAAATTTCTTACTAGGACCGCAAAAAATGTTAATTTTTTTTTATTGCATTGCCAGCATTGGACCGTGCTGGATGGACTCTGTGAAAATGAAGTTTAAATTGCATCGCGATTGGTAACAATCTTCAAATATGTGAGAAACACATAACGCTAACTTTCTCACTCGGACCAGCAAATTTCTTACAAGGACCGCAAAATATGTTAATTTTTTTATTGCATTGCCAGCATTGGAACGTGCTGGAAGCACTCTGTGAAAATGAAGTTTAAATTTCATCGCGTATGGTCAATTTTGTGAGGAACACAAAAAGCTAATTTTCTCACTTGGACCAGCAAATTTCTTACTAGGACCGCAAAAAATGTTAATTTTTTTTATTGCATTGCCAGCATTGGACCGTGCTGGATGAACTCTGTGAAAATGAAGTTTAAATTGCATCGCGATTGGTAACAATCTTCAAATATGTGAGAAACACATAACGCTAATTTTCTCACTTGGACCAGCAAATTTCTTACTAGGACCGCAAAAAAAATTTTTTTTTTTATTGCATTGCCAGCATTGGACCGTGCTGGATGCACTCTGTGAAAATGAAGTTTAAATTTCATCGCGTTTGGTCAATTTTGTGAGAAACACATAAAGCTATTTTTCTCACTTGGACCAGCAAATTTCTTACTAGGACCGCAAAAAATGTTAAATATTTTTATTGCATTGCCAGCATTGGACCGTGTTGGATGCACTCTGTGAAAATGAAGTTTGAATTTTATCGTGTTTGGTTAATTTTGAGATTAACACATAAAGCTAATTTTCTCACTTGGACCAGCAAATTTCTTACTAGGACCGCAAAAAATGTTAATTTTTTTTATTGCATTGCCAGCATTGAACCGTGCTGGATGGACTCGGTGAAAATGAAGTTAAAATTGCATCGCGATTGGTAACAATCTTCAAATATGTGAGAAACACATAACGCTAATTTTCTCACTTGGACTAGCAAATTTCTTACTAGGACCGCAAAATATGTTAATTTTTTTTATTGCATTGCTAGCATTGGACCGTGCTGGATGCACTCTATGAAAATGACGTTTAAATTTTATCGCGTTTGGTCAATTTGTGATAAACACATAAAGCAAATTTTCTCACTTGGACCAGCAAATTTCATAATAGGACCGCAAAAAATTATAATTTTTTTTATTGCATTGCCAGCATTAGTACATGTTGGATGCACACTGTGAAAATGAAGTTTAAATTTCATCGCGTTTGTTCAATTTTGTGAGAAACACATAAAGCTAATTTTCTCACATGGACCAGCAAATTTATTAATAGGCCCGCAAAAAATGTTAAATTATTTTATTGCATTGCCAGCATTGGACTGTGCTGGATGCACTCTGTGAAAATGAAGTTTAAATTGCATCGCGTTTGGTCACAATCCTTAAATATGTGAGAAACAAACAACGCAAATTTTCTCACTTGGACCAGCAAATTTCTTACAAGGACCGAAAAATGTTATTTTTTTTTAGTGCATTGCCAGCAATGGACCGTGCTGGATGCACTCTGTGAAAATGAAGTTTAAATTTCATCGCTTTTGGTCAATTTTGTGATAAACACATAAAGCTAATTTTCTCACTTGGACCAGCAAATTTCTTACTAGGACCGCAAAAAATTATAATTTTTTTTATTGCATTGCCAGCATTAGTACATGCTGGATGCACACTGTGAAAATGAAGTTTAAATTTCATCGCGTTTGGTCAATTTTGTGAGAAACACATAAAGCTATTTTTCTCACTTGGACCAGCAAATTTCTTACTAGGACCGCAAAAAATGTTAAATATTTTTATTGCATTGCCAGCATTGGACCGTGCTGGAAGCACTCTGTGAAAATGAAGTTTAAATTTCATCGCGTTTGGTCAATT
The DNA here is from genome assembly GCA_016648135.1 of Agrypnia vestita. Lineage (NCBI taxonomy): Eukaryota > Metazoa > Arthropoda > Insecta > Trichoptera > Phryganeidae > Agrypnia > Agrypnia vestita. Next base: position 11,395 of record JADDOH010005296.1, on the reverse strand, counting down.
TTGTGAGGAACACATAAAGCTAATTTTCTCACTTGGACCAGCAAATTTCTTACTAGGACCGCAAAAAATGTTAATTTTTTTTATTGCATTGCCAGCATTGGACCGTGCTGGATGGACTCGGTGAAAATGAAGTTTAAATTGCATCGCGATTGGTAACAATCTTCAAATATGTGAGAAACACATAACGCTAATTTTCTCACTTGGACCAGCAAATTTCTTACTAGGACCGCAAAAAATTTTTTTTTTTTATTGCATTGCCAGCATTAGTACATGCTGGATGCACACTGTGAAAATGAAGTTTAAATTTCATCGCGTTTGGTCAATTTTGTGAGAAACACATAAAGCTAATTTTCTCACTTGGACCAGCAAATTTCCTACTAGGACCGCAAAAAATGTTAAATATTTTTATTGCATTGCCAGCATTGGACAGTACTGGAAGCACTCTGTGAAAATGAAGTTTAAATTTCATCGCGGTAAGTCAATTTTGTGAGGAACACATAAAGCTAATTTTCTCACTTGGACCAGCAAATTTCTTACTAGGACCGCAAAAAATGTTAAATTTTTTTAATGCTTTGCCAGCATTGGACCGTGCTGGATGCACTCTGTGAAAATGACGTTTAAATTTTATCGTGTTTGGTCAATTTTGTGATAAACACGTAAAGCTAATTTTCTCACTTGGACCGCAAAAAATGTTTAATTTTTTATTGCATTGCCAGCATTGGAATGTGCTGGATGCACTCTGTGAAAATGAAGTTTAAATTGCATCGCGTTTTATCACAATCTTCAAATATGTGAGAAACACACAACGCAAATTTTCTCACTTGGACCGGAAAATTTCTTACTAGGACCGAAAAATGATAATTTTTATTATTGCATTGCCAGCAATGGACCATGCTGGATGCACTCTGTGAAAATGAAGTTTAAATTTCATCGCGTTTGGTCAATTTTGTTATAAACACATAAAGCTAATTTTCTCACTTGGACCAGCAAATTTTTTACTGGGACCGCAATAAATGTTAAATTTTTTTAATGCTTTGCCAGCATTGGACCGTGCTGGATGCACTCTGTGAAAATGACGTTTAAATTTTATCGTGTTTGGTCAATTTTGTGATAAACACGTAAAGCTAATTTTCTCACTTGGACCAGCAAATTTCTTACAAGGACCGAAAAATGTTAATTTTATTTAGTGCATTGCCAGCAATGGACCGTGCTGGATGCACTCTGTGAAAATGAAGATTAAATTTCATCGTGTTTGGTCAATTTTGTTATAAACACATAAAGCTAATTTTCTCACTTGGACCAGCAAATTTCTTACTAGGACCGCAAAAAATGTTAATTTTATTTATTGCATTGCCAGCATTGGACCGTGTTGGATGCACTCTGTGAAAATGAAGTTTAAATTTTATCGTGTTTAGTCAATTTTGTGATAAACACATAAAGCTAATTTTCTCACTTGGACCGGCAAATTTCTTACTAGGACCGCAAAAAATGTTAAATTTTTTATTGCATTGCCAGCATTGGAATGTGCTGGATGCACTCTGTGAAAATGAAGTTTAAATTGCATCAAGTTTTGTCACAATCTTCAAATATGTGAGAAACACACAACGCAAATTTTCTCACTTGGACCGGAAAATTTCTTACTAGGACCGAAAAATGATAATTTTTTTTATTGCATTGCCAGCAATGGACCGTGCTGGATGCACTCTGCGAAAATGAAGTTTAAATTTCATCGCGTTTGGTCAATTTTGTTATAAACACATAAAGCTAATTTTCTCACTTGGACCAGCAAATTTATTACTAGGACCGCAAAAAATTTTAAATTTTTTTAATGCTTTGCCAGCATTGGACCGTGCTGGATGCACTCTGTGAAAATGACGTTTAAATTTTATCGTGTTTGGTCAATTTTGTGATAAACACGTAAAGCTAATTTTCTCACTTGGACCAGCAAATTTCTTACTAGGACCGCAAAAAATGTTAAATATTTTTATTGCATTGCCAGCATTGGACCGTGCTGGATGCACTCTGTGAAAATGAAGTTTAAATTTCATCGCGTTTGGTCAATTTTGTGAGGAACACATAAAGCTAATTTTCTCACTTGGACCAGCAAATTTCTTACTAGGACCGCAAAAAATGTTAAATATTTTTATTGCATTGCGAGCATTGGACAGTGCTGGAAGCACTCTGTGACAATGAAATTTAAATTGCATCGCGTTTGGTCACAATCTTCAAATTTGTGAGAAACACACAACGCAAATATTCTCACTTGGACCAGCAAATTTCTTACAAGGACCGAAAAATGTTAATTTTTTTTAGTGCATTGCCAGCAATGGACCGTGCTGGATGCACTCTGTGAAAATGAAGATTAAATTTCATCGCGTTTGGTCAATTTTGTTATAAACACATAAAGCTAATTTTCTCACTTGGACCAGCAAATTTCTTACTAGGACCGTAAAAAATGTTAAATTTATTTATTGCATTGCCAGCATTGGACCTTGTTGGATGCACTCTGTGAAAATGAAGTTTAAATTTTATCGTGTTTGGTCAATTTTGTGATAAACACGTAAAGCTTATTTTCTCACTTGGACCAGCAAATTTCTTACAAGGACCGAAAAATGTTAATTTTATTTAGTGCATTGCCAGCAATGGACCGTGCTGGATGCACTCTGTGAAAATGAAGATTAAATTTCATCGCGTTTGGTCAATTTTGTTATAAACACATAAAGCTAATTTTCTCACTTGGACCAGCAAATTTCATACTAGGACCGCAAAAAATGTTAAATTTATTTATTGCATTGCCAGCATTGGACCGTGTTGGATGCACTCTGTGAAAATGAAGTTTAAATTTTATCGTGTTTGGTCAATTTTGTGATAAACACATAAAGCTAATTTTCTCACTTGGACCGGCAAATTTCTTACTAGGACCGCAAAAAATGTAAAATTTTTTATTGCATTGCCAGCATTGGAATGTGCTGGATGCACTCTGTGAAAAAGAAGTTTAAATTGCATCGCGTTTTGTCACAATCTTCAAATATGTGAGAAACACACAACGAAAATTTTCTCACTTGGACCGGAAAATTTCTTACTAGGACCGAAAAATGATAATTTTATTTAGTGCATTGCCAGCAATGGACCGTGTTAGATGCACTCTGTGAAAATGAAGTTTAAATTTTATCGTGTTTGGTCAATTTTGTTATAAACACATAAAGCTAATTTTCTCACTTGGACCAGCAAATTTCTTACTAGGACCGCAAAAAATGTTAAATTTATTTATTGCATTGCCAGCATTGGACCGTGTTGGATGCACTCTGTGAAAATGAAGTTTAAATTTTATCGTGTTTGGTCAATTTTGTGATAAACACATAAAGCTAATTTTCTCACTTGGACCGGCAAATTTCTTACTAGGACCGCAAAAAATGTTAAATTTTTTATTGCATTGCCAGCATTGGAATGTGCTGGATGCACTCTGTGAAAATGAAGTTTAAATTGCATCGCGTTTTGTCACAATCTTCAAATATGTGAGAAACACACAACCCAAATTTTCTCACTTGGACTGGAAAATTTCTAAATAGGACCGAAAAATGATAATTTTTTTTATTGCATTGCCAGCAATGGACCGTGCTGGATGCACTCTGTGAAAATGAAGTTTAAATTTCATCGCGTTTGGTCAATTTTGTGAGGAACACATAAAGCTAATTTTCTCACTTGGACCAGCAAATTTCTTACTAGGACCGCAAAAAATGTTAAATATTTTTATTGCATTGCGAGCATTGGACAGTGCTGGAAGCACTCTGTGGCAATGAAATTTAAATTGCATCGCGTTTGGTCACAATCTTCAAATTTGTGAGAAACACACAACGCAAATATTCTCACTTGGACCAGCAAATTTCTTACAAGGACCGAAAAATGTTAATTTTTTTTAGTGCATTGCCAGCAATGGACCGTGCTGGATGCACTCTGTGAAAATGAAGTTTAAATTTCATCGCGTTTGGTCAATTTTGTTATAAACACATAAAGCTAATTTTCTCACTTGGACCAGCAAATTTTTTACTATCACCGCAAAAAAATTTAAATTTTTTTAATGCTTTGCCAGCATTGGACCGTGCTGGATGCACTCTGTGAAAATGAAGTTTAAATTTCATCGCGTTTGGTCAATTTTGTGATAAACACGTAAAGCTAATTTTCTCACTTGGACCAGCAAATTTCTTACTAGGACCGCAAAAAATGTTAAATATTTTTATTGCATTGCCAGCATTGGACCGTGCTGGATGCACTCTGTGAAAATGAAGTTTAAATTTCATCGCGTTTGGTCAATTTTGTGAGGAACACATAAAGCTAATTTTCTCACATGGACCAGCAAATTTCTTACTAGGACCGCAAAAAATGTTTAATTTTTTTATTGCATTGCCCGCATTGGGCCGTGTTACATGCACTCTGTGAAAATGAAGTTTGAATTTTATCGCGTTTGGTCAATTTTGTGATAAACACTTAAAGCTAATTTTCTCACTTGGACCAGCAAATTTCTTACTAGGACCGCAAAAAATGTTAAATATTTTTATTGCATTGCCAGCATTGGACCGTGCTGGAAGCACTCTGTGAAAATGACGTTTAAATTTTATCGCGTTTGGGCAAATTTGTGATAAACACATAAAGCTAATTTTCTCACTTGGACCAGCAAATGTCTTACTTGGACCGCAAAAAATTTGAATTTTTTTTATTGCATGGCCAGCATTAGTACATGCTGGATGCACACTGTGAAAATGAAGTTCAAATTTCATCGCGTTTGGTCAATTTTGTGAGAAACAGATTAAGCTAATTTTCTCACTTGGACCAGCAAATTTCTTACTAGGACCACAAAAAATGTTAATTTTTTTTATTGCATTGCCAGCAATGGACCGTGCTGGATGCACTCTGTGAAAATGAAGTTTAAATTTCGTCGCGTTTCATTAATTATGTTATAAACACATAAAGCTAATTTTCTCACTTGGACCAGCAAATTTCTTACTAGGACCGCAAAAAATGTAAATTTTTTTTATTGCATTGCCAGCATTGGACGTCCTGGATCGACTCTGTGAAAATGAAGTTTAAATTGCATCGCGATTGGTAACAATCTTCAAATATGTGAGAAACACACAACGCAAATTTTCTCACTTGCATCAGCAAATTTCTTACTAGGACCACAAAAAATGTTAATTTTTTTAATTGCGTTGCCAGCATTAGACCCTGCTGGATGGACTCTGTGAAAATGAAGTTAAATTTGCATCGCGATTGGTAACAATCTTCATATATGTGAGAAACACATAACGCTAATTTTCTCAGTTGGACCAGCAAATTTCTTACTAGGACCGCAAAAAATGTTAATTTTTTTTATTGCATTGCCAGCATTGGACCTTGCTGGATGCACTCTGTGAAAATGAAGTTTAAATTTCATCGCGTTTGGTCACAGTCTTCAATTTTTTGAGAAACAAATAACGCTAATTTTCTCTCTTGGACCAGCAAGTTTCTTACTAGGACCGCAAAAAATATTAAATTTTTTTATTGCATTGCCAGCAATGGACGTTGTTGGATGCACACTGTTAAAATTAATTCTAAATTTTATCGCGTTTGGTCACAATCTTCAAATATGTGAGAAACCCATAACGCAAATTTTCTCACCTGGACCTGCAAATTTCTTACTAGGACGCAAAAAAATATTGTATTTTTTTATTGCATTGACAGCAATGGACCTAGTTGGATGCACACTGTGAAAATGAAGTTTAAATTTCATCGCGTTTGGTCACAGTCTTCAATTTTGTGAGAAGCCCATATCGCAAATTTTCTCACCTGGACCAGCAAGTTTCTTACTAGGACCGCAAAAAATATTGAATTTTTTTTTTGCATTGCCAGAAATTCACCTTGCTGGATGCGCATTGTGAAAATGCAGTTTAAATTTTATCGCGTTTGGTCACAATCTTTAAATATGTGAGAAACCCATAACGCAAATTTTCTCACCTGGACCAGCAAGATTCTTACTAGGACCGCAAAAAATATTATTTTTTTTTATTGCATTGCCAGCAATTCAACTTGCTGGATGCATACTGTGAAAATGCAGTTTAAATTTCATCGCGTTTGGTCACAATCTTCAAATATGTGAGAAACCCATAACGCTAATTTTCTTACTTGGCCCAGCGAATATCTTACTAGGACCGCAAACAATATTAATTTTTTTTATTGCATTGCCTGCAATGGACCTTGCTGGATGCACACTGTGAAAATGAAGTTTAAATTTAATCGCTTTGGTAACAATCTTCAATTTTGTGAGAAATACATAACGCTAATTTACTCACTTGGACCAGCAAATTTCTTACTAGGACCGCAAAAAATATTGAATTTTTATTGCATTGCCAGAAATGGACGTTGCTGGATGCACATTGTTAAAATTAATTCTAAATTTTATCGCGTTTGGTCACAATCTTCAAATATGTGAGAAACCCATGTGATGAATCACCTGTTTCTATAGATTTTTTTTTTATTATATTATTTTTATTTTGAACTCTAAGATGATTTAAATGCTACGCGGGGAAAAATTGAGCTAAACTGGCCGTAGTATTGGAGCTACAAAATTTGGGAATGATGAAACGCTAGTATTGGGAGGGAGTTAGTAGCGATTGATCGGATATAGGTTACGGGCAGTTACTATTCAATTCTTATAAATCATATTGATCTTGTGGTAAAGCCGTGTTTGGTACAAATGGTTGACGATCGATGCGGTCCGAGCGGTCCACATGTGCTTCCCATTAAAAAATGCTGAACACGGCTTTCGTAGATTTGGGTCGCGATAATTGCAGTTTGAGCCGTTAAAAAACCGATTAACGTCTACTCTGAGGTGACGATGATATTGACAGTTCCACGAGGTTTCAGAATTATGGCCTTTTTTGCTGTGGTTTTGAAACCGCTTAAATGTCATTAATCGCGACCTTAAGTGGATTGCCGCGCAAGAGAGATAGCAGAATATGAGCAAAGGCAAGGAAGGCAGGTCCTAATCGGGGGATCGCGAGAGGAAAACGCCCCATAAAAATTTTTTTATAGGAATTGGCCGTGGAGCACGGATTAAACGTATACGTTGTACCAGAGGGGTGACCTTAACTGAGCGGATAATGATTTATTTTCGTTTCGCGGGAGTCGGATAACGTAGGCAGATAGGAAATTTAACTATAATTCCATTATATTTATCTGTATACTGACGCTCTATCGAGGAGCGAATAATGATTCATTTTCGTTTCGCGGGAGTCGAATAACGTAGGCGGGTAGAAAAGTTAACTATAATTCTATTATATTTATCTGTAGACTAACGCTCTTCAGGCTTTTACAACAGATAGGTAATTGTGCAATGACGGTATATACGGTTAGGAAAGAGATAACGATAACGTGTAAGCATATTAATGGCACGACAAGAAAATAATATACTCGAATATAGGTACAATATATTAACTATGTAATCACTACAAACCTGCCCTACGTTAGCGTAGTTTCAACAGGACGGGTAACGTGTATACGATTGGCTATTCTAGCTCAGATTTCGCCGGGTTTGGTAGTAATAACCACAAAACATAATTGGAACAAGTGTATCTAGATAAGAATATTGTAAATAAAATAATATGAATTTGCGGCCCATACACACATGAAATAAAAGGATAAAGCGTATGGGGATCTTATAGATGGATGGATAAATGAAACAAATATATATAGGAGTAAATGCAAGTAAAAAGCAAGCATATAAGTACCAAAAACATAGGAGAACATAGTGTGATAGAAATTCGAAGACGGGAGGGACAATAATGTGAAGTGGAACGGATATAGCAAGAGCATGTAATAATGATAAACGTACAAATACAGACAACCACTTGAGACCGATTCGACAGATACTAGCAATCTTTCAACACACTTCTAAGAACATGGTGAGCGGTATATAGTTATCAGCGGAGGCGTCCAGTGCCTTGGCAATGAATGAGCACTGAATTAATCCGACGCCTTGCCTGCGGCACTGGAGGTTTATTTACTTATTTGTTTTATTTGTTTTCATTTATTGGGTTTCTTACAGCCATATAATTAATCAATCTTTGAAGAAAAGACAATAATTGATGCACAGAGTTTTGGGCCAATTACGCGAAAACACATACATACAATCGATAAAAGAATAATAAAAACCTGTCCAATAGTGGGTTGTGTGAGTGTGTATCTGTGTGTTTATTTATTTGTTTATTTATTTTGTTTTGGGAAAAAATTAAAAGCAAAACGATCTTAAAAATCTTCCACGGAATTTAAAAATTTAATTTAACTTACATTAATAGTTTATTGTGTTATAGCGAATAGTACTCTTCCAGTATTATATTGTTCGAGAATATTCACTGTCTATGTAACATAGTTACTTTGTGGATCAATCTTACTGCCAATAAAAATAATAATAAATGGTTACAAATTATGTTTAAATTCCGCAACGGAGGGAGCTAATACGTCCCTGTGCGCGGAGAGTCGCGGCCAAAAGACAGGATTCATTGGGGACCCACGAGAAAAGATCGCCCAAATTTAATTTAAAATTAGGTATAGTGCCTTTGGATGATTGTTATATCTAGGTATGCAGTGTGCACGTGGTGAATATATGGAAATTGATCCCATGATATAGCGGCCAAGAAACGTTAAATTTCCGATAAAGACGAGTGGAAATACGAGGGAACGGGGCATAATACTGGTAGATAATGAAGAAACATCAACTATGATTAGGGGAGTACCCGATAGATTGTAGTTACGGTTGATCAAACGACAATATGGACTGAACTTAGAAATTAAATATTAAAATTTAATTATCGCGCTTGTGAAGCGAGTTCAATTCGTCCGAAGCCACTGAGTCCGTCCCAAATAGGCACAGGGATGGAGACAGAGATGGCAACAGGAGGTGGGATCAACTGACATATCCGAGTGGAGATATGGTTTTTTTTTGCCAAATTGAATATTAGGAACAAAGATTTAGGTTTCAAGGAAAGTAGGATATTGAAAATCCTGGAAACACACGACTTAGGACCTTTGGCTGCTAGGGGGGGTTTAAAATGTCAAGACACAGCAGAAATCGGGGAGTTGGTGACGGTCTACGAGAGCGCAAAATCTGCGTCGGTTGTTTTTTTTGAGTGATAATTACCGTCGACTTAGAGTGTCTCAGTGGGTGAAAATTATAGTTTAATTTCTAGTGAAAATTGTGTACGGGTAAATATACTCTTCGACATTGTTGGTTGCTCACGTTAAAAGAAAAGGGGGGTACGGGTTTGATTTTATTTTATAAAGGGTAATTAATTTGGCATATTAGAACTTCGGAAATTACTGCGCTTTATTAAGTTGATTAGTCCGGCATATATAGAACTGATATTTGCAGATCTCCGGAAACTAGCTGTGCGTTATAAAGATACCTATTTTATGCTAAACACGCGGGAAATTGTTAATAAATCTTGTAAAAATACCTATCTTATGCTAAATACGCGAGGTCCTGTTAAATGGGTTTTAACTCAGAGTACGGGATTGATTTTATTTTATAAAGGTAATTAATCTGGCATATCGGAACTTCGGAAATCACTATGTTCTATAAAGTTAATTATTTTTGTCGTCTTACTAGGTTCACAGTAATATTCGCAGAATTTCAGGAAACGGTAGAGTTCAAATTTAGTTAAATTTTCGTTTTACTAAGTATAGTATTGGCGGATCTCTGGAAACTAGCTGTGCGTTATAAAGATACCTATTTTATGCTAAACACGCGGGAAGTTGTTAAAAGATAAAGGAGTTGTTACTAACAGATTCGATTTTAAATAAGTCTTATAAATTACCTATTTTTTGCTAAATACGCGAGGTCACATTTTAATTTTTACATTTGTAAGGCATATAATATTTCGTTATATGAAATGTTTCGATTAGACCGGGTTTATTTTAGTTATCGAAAGAATATTTAGTTTATTTTAATAATTTCTCTTGTTTATGTTTAATAGTAAGAGTCCGTTAAAATTATAGCGAATAAATTCTGGGATTAAAATACGTTTAGTGAAAAATATATAGCTGATCTCGCGGGGTATCAGGTTCAGCCATAATAATCTAGATTTTCATTTCGTTTAAAATTATATAGAGTAATTCCGTGAGAATCGGGGTCTATTTACAATTTTACAGATGTATGAAATTTCATTATTCTAAAAAAAATTATATAGAATAGTCTCGTGGGGGCCGGGGTTTATTTACGGTATACAGAAGTACAAGTTTCACTATTTTATAAAGTATATAAAATTGCTTCCGTTCGGCCCGGGTTATCTTATATTATATAGGAAAACATAGGTCCCGCGCTATTAAAACATATAAAACCGTTTCATGTGGCCGGGATTATTACGCGCGTTGGGGAAAGCCTATAAGGTAAAAATATGTTTAATTTGATTCGGGTATTTTATATTTTATGAAAGATATTTGCCCCGCGGACCTAAACTATGAAAAAATGTTTCAATTAGTTCTGGTTGTAACTTCGCGATTGTATAATTTGGGGTACTTCGTATTGTACGAAGACGTAAATCTCGCGTATAAAAACGTGTATAAAAAAAAAAAAACGTATATCATGTATTCAAACATATAAAAACTTCTAGTACATTGTTTCGTTAGACCGGGGTTGTATTATACTTATAAAGATGTTATAGGACCTCGTTATATTGAAAATATATAAAAACCGCCTGGGGCCGGGTCTTCTTATTTATAAACTATATAAGATTTCGTTACATTTAGTTATATAAAATGCTATCGTTCAGGAATTCGCGTTTCATTTTAAGCATATATAAATATAGGGTCCCGTTTTAAACAATGTTAGTGTTTCGTTTAGAATTCGCGCCTTCATTTAATAAATATGAAAACATGTAGATTCCAATTAGAACTATTTTAAAATGATTCGTTTAGGAATTCGCGTCTTGTATTATAACTGTGAAACTTATAATATTCGTGTTGAGCTAAACGTGTGAACATAGAAACACTTCAGTTTTGACCGCTATTTTGTTTACTATGCCTAGGACGTTCTTGCGGTATATTAGACTTGATGGTAAAATTAAAACCCTTACTCTGTTTAAAATATACGTAGTGTCTCCGCCTAGATTGGCTTCACGATATACTTTATGAAATTTGTAAGTTCCGTTGTCCTAAAATTGTATAAAATTACCTTCGTTTAGATAGGGTTATATCATATTCCTCGTGGAACGCGTAAACCTCGTTGTCCTGAAACTAAATAAGGATGCCTCATCTAGACCGGGTTCATTTTACATTTTAGGGAGAATATAAGTCCCGCGTCTTTCACTACCTAAAATGGATTTGGTAAGATTGGGGTTGTTTATACTCGTAGAAATTACAGAATTCC
>JADDOH010005295.1:0-43224 GCA_016648135.1 Agrypnia vestita | reverse complement strand
TAATCAATTAGGTTTAAACACTCCTATATTACTTCTTAGGTACTGAAATTTATCTCTAGGTAAGGCTTTAGTGAATATATTAGCATATTGCTCTTGGGTACATACATACTTTAAATTAATTTGTTTATCTGCTAATTTTTCTTTAATAAAGTTATATTTAACATCTACTTGTTTGCACCGCTTATGATAGTCCACATTTTTAATCAAACAAATTGCACTTTGATTGTCTATATGTAAAGTCACTGAGTCTTGATGAAATGCTTTTATATCAATTAAAAGCCGTTTCAACCACATAACTTCTTTTGTAGTCGCACATGCTGCCATAAATTCAGCCTCTGTAGTTGATAGCAATTGAAAGCAACACTCTGTTGATGTTGTGTTGTCCAGGTTACAGCATCTCCATTTTTTATACAGACATATCCAGTTAAAGATCGCCGTGTGCATGTATCTTTCGCATAATCTGCATCACTATAAGCTTGTAGTTGATTGCTTTGGTGCGATGTGTAACACAAACCATAGTTTTGTGTTTCTTTTAGGTATTTCATAATTTTCTTCACAACATTCCAGTGGGTGTGATTATAACAATTTAAATATCGACTCACCAGACTGACTCCATATGTGATATCAGGTCTGCTTACAATAGCTAGGTGCATTAAGGATCCAACAGCTTCTCTATAGGGTATATCCTTGTCTGGTGCAGCTGAGTTCTTTTCTAGTGTAGTATGAGGATCTACTGGAATAGTATTACAGTTGGCATTCTGCATATTAAATTTACTTAATAATCTCTTAATATAGTTTGCTTGATGAATAAATATACATCCTTTAGACTTTTCTATTTGAAGGCCTACAAAGTTCTTTGGCTCACATATTTTAATATTAAAATTCTTGTTTAATTCACATATGACTGCGTCTAACGATTCTCTTAAGCTTGACAGTAGAAGGCCATCATCTACATACAGTAGCAGGTATACTAAATTATTGTTTACATTGCCAATGTAAACACATTTATCGGCATGACTGCTTTTAAAACCAAATTTCTTAAGTAAACTATCAAATTTTTGGTTCCAGCATCTTGGAGCTTGTTTAAGGCCATATAGTGAACGATTGAGTTTACATACCAGATTTGATGATGTATCTAAACCTTCTGGTGGTGCCATGTATATGTCCTCCTTTATATCTCCATATAAGAAAGCAGTTTTTATATCAAACTGAATCATCTCTGAGTTGTGTTGAACTGCCTCTGAAAGTAAAACTCGAATCGAATCATACCTAACTGTAGGTGAGAAGGTTTCATTGTAGTCTATTCCTTGTGTCTGTGAGCAGCCCTTGGCACATAGCCTGGATTTATATAGCGGACCAGATGGCAGGTCTTTTATTTTAAAAACCCATTTAGAGCCAATTATCCGTACTCCTGGTGGTTTATCCACTAACTGCCAGGTTTTATTTTCTGTATGCGCCAACAACTCATCTTTGATTGACTCCTTCCATTTTGCTGCATTCACATTATCTGCAGATATTGCTTCACTATATGTCTGAGGGGCGTCCTGCTGATCTGAACTGTCATCTGTACATATGTAGGTATTATAAGTATTACTTGCTTTATTCATTACATTCTTTGATCTTGTTGTAACATTTGAATAAATATCTTTCAGGTCTATTGATTCCTCTGGTTCATATAAAGATCCTTCATCAGAGTTGAAGGACTCATCGGTAGTTATATTTTGATCAGAAGATTCTAGAGTTGATTCGCTATTAATAGATTCATTATTGTGCATAAGACTGTCTGAGGTAGATTCTGACAACGGCAATTTAATGTAATTTCTCATAACTGAATTTTCTAAGAATATTACATCTCTACTGATTAACACTTTCTTAGTTTTAGGATCAAAAAGTCTGTAACCTTTGGTCTGTTCACTGTAACCTATGAATATCATTTTAGTCGCTTTTGCATCCCATTTCTTAACCTTTTCTTTTGGGGTATGAACCATTGCTTCACATCCAAAGATTTTTAAATTACTAATATTGGGCTTCTCACCGGACCAGATTTCTTCAGGAGTTAGAAATGCCAGTGCTCTGGTTGGATAGCGGTTGGTGATGTAGGCTGCTGTCGAAACTGCTTCTGCCCAATACTTCTTCTGTAATTTAGCATTTAATAGCATACATCGAGCTCGTTCTAATAGTGTTCGATTCATTCTTTCCGCTAGCCCATTTTGTTGGGGCGTGTAAGGTGAGGATGTTTGATGAATAATTCCACATTTTGTTAGGAAAGATTTAAAGTCATTACTTAGATATTCTCTACCATTGTCTGTGCGTAAAATCTTTATTGATAAATTAATTTGTTTTTCTACCATGGCCTTAAATTCTTTGAATTTATCAAAAACATCTGACTTATTCTTTATTATATAAGTAGTTACTTTCCTGGAGAAGTCATCGATGAAGGTGACGAAATAGTGCGCTCCTCCCAGTGACTGGACTTCCATGGGGCCACAGACGTCAGAGTGTATGAGCTCCAGCAAACGTTTAGCTCTGGATCCTTCTGAAGGGAATGGATTTCTTGACTGCTTTCCCTCTAAACATGAAATACATACACCTTTGTCATTGTTTTCAATTTTCACTCCAGTACTTTCAGATAATTTGTTTAGATCTTCAAAATTCAAATGTGCCATTCTTTGATGCCATAAGTAGCCATCATTTCTTGCAGTTGTAGATATGTATGCTGGAACACTTTGTGTATTGAGCCTGTACATATTATTTGTTAACTTTGCATTTGCCACTTGTAGATTATTTTTGTTAAAAATCCTGCAACCATCTTTGTCAAATTTAACTTGACAGCCATTTTGTATGATTTGACTTACAGAAAGAAGGTTGGTGGCTAGTTCAGGAACATAAAGAACATTCTGAACTCTTATAGTTTCAGACTTGCCATTATTCATAACATGTAGATTTACTTTACCACATGCTTTCACAATAAGTTTCTTATCATCAGCCACTTTGATAGTGTTGACCGGAGGTGGTATTTCATCATAAAGCCAGTCACGGTGCATTGTTAGATGCATTGATGCCCCTGAATCTATAAACCATCCATTGTCATTCGTTAATGAGGCAGAAAATACGGCCACATAGCCCGAGTTGTCATTAGATTTATGTTCCTTCTTTTTATTCCTGCAATTCTTACTTATGTGTCCATAATTGTTGCATATATAGCACCTCGGACCTTTGTTGTGTTTGTTTGTCTTTTCTGAAGCTTGTTTGGATTTCTGCGAGTTAACTTTGCTTTTGTTAACATACAGCGCAGCAGTATCTGACTTTCTAACATCTTGCAGAAGCTTTGTTTTAACAGAGTCAGCCGTAATCACCAAACCCGAGCTTTCTAATGCCATAATCATTGGTTGATACAGATCTGGTAACCCTGCCAGTAGTAAGGTTCCCAGCCATTCATCATTTACCATAAATCCTATATTTCTTAATTTATGAGCAGTAGTCATTATTTTATTTATATAATCTTCAATGTTTTGGCATCCATCTAACGTGGTAGTTATCAGATCTCTCAACAGCCCAACTCGGCGTGTCAGTCCGTTGTCATCGAAAGCCTTAGTTAAATTATCCCATACCTCTTTCGCCGTTGTGGCTTCTTGGACATGTATATAGTTGACAGGATCTATTAATAATATTATTTTTGACTTTGCTTTTATATCCTTTTTTATGTCAACTTCTTCACCTGTCGCCGGTGCGACACAATTCCACAACTCTTCATGTTCTAGATACGTTTTAACTGTGAATTTCCAGGTGGGATAATTTTCTCTCCCAGTCAGCTTTTCTATCATAGCTAGTGTATTGTTGAAAGACATCGCTTCCAATAACAAAAGAAAATTTTCAACGCCACGTGATCACTTATAGGTTAAAACGCACAACTCTTTTTGATTTTACTATTATTAATTTCGACTTTTTTTAAAAAAAAACTTATTTTGCATTAATTACGTGGGTCTGGGCCCATAACCTGTTAAATATAGTATTAAATAAAAGAATACTTTCAACGTTTTACGTGGCTTTTAATTAGAGATTAACTACACATTAATTGACAAGAGGAAATGACAACTATATAGAAGAATCTCACACGTAGTGTTGTGCCCATCAATATAGAAGGGAGAAATTTATTATTATTACAACAGTTAGGTTAGTTAATTATGAGTTTTCATTAACATACACATCACAAAATGCATATTACACCAGCTCGGAAGCTGCAGATCTGGGCGGCTGGGGGAAGAGGGTCGCAGCTGGGAAGCCTCTCCTGATCAGACGCGGATCTGCTCAACAGGGTGACCTGCACCTCTAATACTTAATATATTCCAATATACAGGACCAACCTGCCGATGGTTATGCCTGTTGGAAGAGCCACAGCTATGCTGAACAAAATCGCTTTGGGTATTGATATATTCCATGTGTCTGAGGGGGTTTTCTGAAGTAGGATTCTCTTACACCTTTGACCGGGTCATTTTCTATTGTTTAAGACTAAATATGATTATTTTAATATATATATATATTATATATATATCTATATATCTATAATCAATATGTGTGTATATATATTTTTAGATATAACCTCAATATATATATATGCCTTGAATATAAAGTTTGTAATATACATATTATGGAATAAATAAAAATTGAATTGAATTAAAATTGAATATTACATCTTCATGACACAATTATTCATTTTACAAACTAAATTTATAAATATCACTCAATCACAACTCCCGTCCGTTATTACAGATTTAAAAAACTAACCCATAAAAACCAAGTTTTTATTATACTCCCTTTCTTTGTAAAATATAACAACAATTAAAGACGAATTAAAACATATAACATAACACTAAACTTACAGGTATTTAATATATTTCTAAAATGTCAGCTGTTTTGAGCTTTGAAGACTAAATTCTAAAAACATTTGTCAGTCAATTTATATTTACGACATTCATAGTGAAGTACCTATTATGCATACAGACGGAGTAACTCAAATTTAGAAAATATTCCGCGACGTTGTCGGGCCGCCGTAATCAAACTTTTTTAATGATTCCAATTTGAAAAAACCAATAAAATTTCTAAAAATCCGAAATTATACTATAATTATTAATTTTTTTAACGAAAATTTGATAGATCTTCTTGATCGTCGCCACGAGTCTACTTGCCAAGTTTTAGCTCGATTGGATCACGGGAAAAGGGTCAAAAATCGATCCAAAGTTTTTGTTGACGGCAAGCAAGCAGACGCCACGAGTTAATATGAAGGGAGTAATAAACACACATGCTTTATTAATATAAAAACAGCACTTTTTTGATAACCATACTAAAGCTTACACAACACAAAATCTTCGATACTTTATTTTTAATTACGTTATTTTTGGTACCTTTTATGTTTTGCATTTGATTTGTAAACTCCATGTATATTTTTAATGAAATTAAAGATTTATTAAATTTTACTTAAAATTATTATAAATTTCTGCGAATTTGCTTAACGCGTTATTTAAATGTAACAGCTGTTTCGGAGCACCACGACAAACCCTCGCAGGACAAAGGCGCGCCGACATTGCCGCGCGAATCAAAATTATAAAATTAAATTAAATTTTAAAAATGGATTCAAAATTAACTTAACCTAACTCAAATGAAAAAAGGATTTAACATTAAATGAAATGAACAAAGAATTTAACAAGTATAACCTAACCTTAGAAAATTACATTAAAATCATAGTAACTAAATGCTTCAAAATGTAAATACGATTAATTAAATGAAAGATTGCAAGAATCAATGCCTTTATGTGGTAATATGCATAAGTTAGTGGATTTAAGAATATTGGCAAATATTAGAAATTAGACTGTCATTTATTTTAATCATAAAACTGTTATTTTTATTATCTTTGTGTATTTTTTAAATATTTCATAAATTATTTTATTGTTTCATACACTTAATGATTGTAATGTTGTAGTTTTTATTTTTTGCTTTATTAATTTAGGTACTTCAAGGTCTTATGTAGTTTATTAAAAATATTCAATTATGCTAACGTTGTTATCTACTTGAGTTTGTAAAAAAATATTTTATTTTTTCACTACCAAGTTTTTAAGTTTATCTTCACCTGCCGATGAGAAATTCTGATTTTCTCGAAACTAGTAGTGAAAAAATAAAATATTTTTAAATAATAAAAACGTAAATATAATTAAATATTTTTAATTATCTCTCATTACAATTCTCTACAATGTAGACGCCAATTTCATCAATAATAAAAAATATTCCCTTTGCTCGTTCTGTTACATTAATATTCTTACTTTTATGTTTATGTTTTGATTTTTTTCATTATATTATTATAATACTATTATTTTTTACTAATTTTTATTTTTATTTTGCGGCTTTGTCGGGCACGGCTATGACGGATCACTCTGTTCGGGCTATCTGAGGACCGGTTGTTTCAAGTTGGATTAAAGTAAGCGTTCGTTTAAACCATAGATATTTAGATTCTTAATGTGAGGATGTATTATCTATTCTTACTTCCTTTCTTTTAACTCGTGGCGTCTGCTTGCTTGCCGGCTTGCCGTCGAAAAAACATTGGATCGATTTTTCAACCCTTTTTCCAATCGAGCTGAAACTTTTCATGTAGACTCGTGGCGACGATCAAGAAGATCTGTCAAATTTTCGTTAAAAAAAAATAATAATTATAGTATAATTTCGGATTCTTAGAAATTTTAATAGTTTTTTCAAATTGGAATCATTACAAAAATTTGATTACTAGCAACGGCGGCCCGATAACGTCGCGGAATATTTTCTAAATTTGAATTACTCCGTCGGATACATAATAGGTACTTCACTACGAATTTCGAAAATCTAAATTGACTGACAAATATTTTTTAAATTTAATCTTCAATGCATGAAGTGTCTTATCAAAGCTCAAAACATGTGACATTTTAGAAATATATTAAATTACTGTAAGTTTAGTGTTATGTTATATGTTTTAATTCGTCTTTAATTGTTATTATATTTTGCAAAGAAAGGGAGTATGATAAAAACTTGGTTTTTATGGGTTAGTTTTTTTTAAATATGAGGATATATTATCTAAGTCGCAAGTTCCACAATTTGATAAAAATTTTATAGTTTAAAATGAAGGAGTAGGTAGATAAAAAATATATAACTTACTAGAGCTGCACAATGCGTTTGTCCTGCTCCTCCTCGCATTCAGCTACCAGCCTCATGGTAGCTCGAAGGTAGTCTCTCTTATCTTCCAGGGACTCCTGCAGGGCTTTTACCAACTCTTTTAAATATTCATTTTTTACTCTTAGAAGATCCCTCTCCGTCGTCGCTTCCTGAAGGTTTCCCCTCAGTTCAGAAATGTTTTTTTTGCTTCGTCCATTTTATTACACTAAAACGATAAACATATTAAATAATATCAGAGAAATGTACACTTTTATTCGACATACGGGTCACATTGTACAATAAAAGAATCCGGGTAAGTCGTCTCCAAATGGAAATAATAAAATTACATTGATATAAAGCGCAAAAACGACCACTAAAACGACCACAAAAAGAGGTGAAAGAAGGACCAAACCTTAAAAACGAGCCTCGATAACAAGAAAAGTAGATTTAAAGATAACCAAAAATGTACGTTTAAATCAAAAGCGCAGTGTTCACTATTTCTTGTAGATCAAATGTACCTCTTCATAAAAATACAGGGTTATTTGTAAAACATTAATAACCTCGCAGGACTATATTCCTGTCTTGATTATGAGTCGAAAATGTTCAAGCTATTATGACCTAGTTTTTGTAAAATGTTCGACTATCATTACAGTAACTCATATCGATTACGAAAAATTCATTCGTTTCAATACAAGTTAAATAAAATGATAGAAACCCTGAAAAATTCCAATTGGAATGTTTTCCAGTTGGAATTCGAAGGTTTTTATTTTTTTATTTGACTTGTATTAAGGGGAATGAATTTTTCATATTCGATATAAGTTACTGTAATGATAGTTCAACGTTTTACAAAAAATAAGTCAGAAATATTGAAAAAAAATGTAAAATTTGATGAATAGCTTGAATAATTTCGACTCATAATCAAGGCAGGAATATAGTCCTGCAAGGTTATTAATGTTTTACAAATAACCCTGTATATCTCGCAATATTATTTGAGTGCAAAAGCTAAGAAAAGGATTACACTAAGCGACTCAATGTGACATGCGCGGGCCACGGCCGATAAATAGAAGAATTACCTTCTCGGGGAGAAGTCGAGCTGGGAACTCGAAGTGCTCGAGCGCTGTGAAGTGGCTCGGAAGAGCGGTGTCCCTGGACTGCTGAAGACGGTCCTGTATCGCCCCTTATCGGGCCCCCGCTTGGCCGCCATGACAGCGCCGCTACCGCCCCTCCCCGCTGATAACTTCGCTGGAACTTGATAAGCAGTCCAGGCGCCAGAGGTACTTGAGTATGCCAAATATGAAGACCGGCAACTATGCTATCAGTTTCTTATACTTGAGACACCAAATAAAAAACTGGACGTTGTCAGCAGCTTTATCGGTTCCTTTCCTTTCCTTTCCTTTCCCCTAATTAAATAGCCCGCCCCAAGCGTCAGAGCGCATAGCGTACCTAGCCGTTTAATGTTATTGTGCAACAGTAGGATAAAAACCATTGTGAGTATTTTTTCGTGTTTGTAAAATAGCATTTGAGTTTTGTCGCTTTTGAGTGATAAATTAATAACTGTTTTATTAAAATTCGTGAGCAATGTCGCTACAAGTGACAAATGTGAAAAGAAAAAGATCGAACGAGTTATCGTGTTTGTTTTGTGATTAAGCAGGTGACTTGGTTAAGGAACCGAAACCACAATCATTTATAAGTATTCAAAAAGCAGCAGATCGAAGAAAAGATGACATTAGTAAAAAGTTACAAAATAATCCAGAGTTCGCAGCACTAAAATATTCATGGTGTCGATGTTGTATGGCGAGTTAGTCAATAGCGTGTACTCAATCGATTTACTTGCTGCGCAGAGGGAGGGGGTATAAAAAAAATTGAACCACCTGGGTTTCTGGCAACATTCACTTTGTTAATCTATAGATTATATATAAGCCTATAGGCTTTTCTGATCATGAATCAATTGTCGGAATGGGGTCCTCATATTTTGCATAGTCAAGTACCTCTGGGGCCTGGACTAAAGAATAAACTTGGCCGCCGCGTCTGACGATTTCTCTTGGAATTGTTACCCACGCCGCACGACCATCCTTCGAGTGGAAGTTAGCGCCTACTACCCCTGTGTGCTACCGAATACTCCCGAGCCAAAATAGAAAATCACATTTACTAACACTTATACTAAACCTTTTATAGGAGAGAACATATAACTCCGGAATTATGGTGTTTTTATTTTATAATTATTATATTATATTGGCGATAGCTGGAAGTGCGCAGAGCTTGATTTGGTGAGAACCTCCATGATACTTTGCGGAGTATGGGACGGGGCGAAGGAAATGCGCGCCCGGCACAATCTCACCCGGACGGCGCACATTTATATGGCATTTATACGCATTTATACGCGTTTACACGGAATTTATACGCATTTCTACGCTTTTATACGCATTTTTACGCTTTTATTAAGCATTTAAAAGCATTTATACGCATTTTTACGCTTTTATACGCTTTCATAAAGCATTTTTACAAATTGATACGCATTTATACGCTTTTATATGGCATTTATACGCTTTTATACGGCATTTATACTCATTTATACGCATTTATATGCATTTTTACGCATGTATACGCATTTTTACACATTGATATGCATTTATATGCATTTATATGACATTTATACGGTTTTATACGGCATTTATAAGCATTTATACGCATTTATTAGCATTTTTACGCATTTATACGCATTGATACGCATTTATACGCTTTTGTATGGCATTTATATGCATTTATACGCTTTTATACGCTTTTATAGGCATTTATAAGTATTTATACGCATTTATATGTATTTATACGCATTTATTATTATTATTTTTTTCAACGGTTACAAAACCTATTACAGTAATTTGATGTTGTACTAATTACCTTATAATATAAAACACCTCAGACACAAAATATATAATATACATAAATGTACATGTAAAATATAATTAATCGCAAAAATACATGTTACTAGAGTGTGCCGAAGACACTTGTAATTGGGATAATGGGCATAGTCTTCACTATAATGTTTATTATCTGAGTATCATGTACCTATTATCCTGTTAGTGTCTCTAATAAATAAAAATAAATAAAAATAAAATTGATAGTAAGTAAAAGTAAGTATAAGATATTAAAGATAAAATATGTAGAATACAGAGTTAATATAAAATAACATAATAATGCAAAAGTAAGCATAAAATAACAGAGATAAAAAAAAATAATTACAGAGTAAATATACGATAACAAAAGTATTAAGAAGAAGTAATATATATTCAATAGTATGAAAAAGTTAACAAATGAGAATTAACTACAATTAATTTATGAAATTATGTAGCAACAGAGTTAGAAACTAAAATGGACTGCCTTATTTCTCTAAGAAGTAATTTTATGTTACACAAAATACATCTTATAATATAAAGTGACAAAGTTATTTATGATATAAAATGAAAAAATAATTTATAATATAAATTGAGAAAGTAAATAAAAGTAAGTATAAGATAACAAAGATAAAAGATATAAAATACAGAGTAAATATTTAAAAGCGTAATAATGAGAAAAGTCAGAATAAAATAACAAAGATATAAAATTTAAATACAGAGTAAATATAAAATAGTACAAGTATAAAAAAGAAATAATATACATTATCAATAGCATCAAAAAGTTAAACGGTGAATTAATTACAATTTATAAAATTATGAAGCAACCGAGTTAGAAACTAAAATGGACTGCCTTATTTCTCTAAGAAGTATTTATTGAGATGAGTACGGTAGCACTCTAATGTAACACTGAAGATATCCGATATGTGTGCGTATTCGTTCCCTAGTGTAAGTAATCTGTTAATCGTACAGTGTTGGAAATGCACAGTTTTCGTTTTGTTGCAGAAATAAGTATTTTGGGAACGGGTATGCCTTTGTGGCACGTTGATTGTAATAATAATAAGCGATAGGAGGTCAGGTGCATCCAATCTGTTACTATTAATTATTTTGAATAGAAAGATTAAGTCAGCTATTATACGTCTATCACAGAGTTTCGTTAGCCTTGATGTTTGTAGAAGATAGTTGTACTTAATTTGCTCTTTTGGGATACGAAACCTATAGTTTAAATATCTTAAAAATTTGTATTGTACTTTTTCTATTGTGTGGATGTGGCTTGTGTAATATGGTGACCATAGAGGGCTGCAGTATTCTAACTGACTTCTAACTAGGGATTTATATAGATGTATGCAAGTAGAAAGATTGTTAAAGTTTTGGGAATTGCGAATTATAAATCCAAGCATTTTCATCCCTTTTTTGGAGATATTGTTAATGTGACTTATATAGTTTAATTTTGAATCTATTGTGATTGAAAACTGAACACAAAAGTAAATTGTTATTATCAAAATATTCGAGGAATTAAATCGAAATTATCTGATCTAAAAACTAATTTGCCTACTTTCCACCATCACATTTTTCTTCTCACTGAAACCTGGCTGGTTCGAGATGTCCAATCTTCGGAGCTCGGTTTCGATAATTTTGCTGTTTACAGACAGGATCGAACTCAGAGTAACAGTAACAAGACTAGAGGAGGGGGGGTTCTCATTGCTGTTAAAAACAATATTAAATCTAAAAAAATAACCCTGCCTGAAACTAATATAGAACAAGTTTTTGTTCATGTTGAAGCACCGCCAACCGGCATCATCCTAGGATGCATTTATATTCCACCCGGGTCAGATGTGACGAAATACAGGAGTCATGTGAATAATATAGAAGCTCTACGGGCCAAATATCCAAGATGTAAAATCATACTAATGGGAGACTATAATCTTCCGAATATCCAGTGGTCCCCGAACTTTGAAGAAGGATTGGAGCGGAACTGCGAATATGATGGAAATAATCAAGACCTTCAAGTGACTGCAAGTGCTATATGTTCAAGCGAATGTGCAAGCTCCAGGAAAATAATCGAAATGATTCACTTTTTAGGTTTTGTACAAAGTAATTTCGTTCCAAATTGCACTAACAAACAATTAGACTTAATTGTAACGAGTGACACTAAAATAACTGTTGAATTATCAAATGAATCACTATTACCAATAGATAAGTATCATCCACCATGGGATATAGGTATTACGCATGACTTCTCGGTGTGTAGGCGTGAAGCAAAAAGATATTTAAATTTCCATAAAGCCGATTACCCGGCTATAAACGGTTACTTACAGGAGACTGATTGGACTTCTCTGTTTCAAAATCTTAGCCTTGATTTGAAGATGGAAGCTTTTTACAATGTACTAAATGAGGCCATAAAATCTTTTGTGCCTGAAACTTGTGCCAAGGTTACAAAATATCCCGTTTGGTTCAGCAAGGAATTAAAATTATTAATACATGATAAAAAGCTAGCTCACCTCAAATACATGGAAACACGAAATCCACTAGATTATCAGCTTTTCTCGAATTTAAGATCAAAATGTAAAAACAAGTGTAAGTCCTGTTATAGGGACTATATGGCTAACATCGAAAGCATGGTAACTAGTGATACCAGAGCCATATGGAAATTGGCTAACTCACAAAGAAAGGCTGACAATCATGTCCCAAGTTCTATGATATATAATGGTTCCAATAGTGATAATCCCTATACAGTGGCAAGCTACTTCGAGCATTTCTTCAGCAGCGTCTATGGCCCGAATACAGAGTCAATACTTATACGATTTTAAGGTTTAAGGGACCACTCGAAAATGTAATTTGTAGTCAGAGTCAAATCTATATTCGTTATGACGTCACACACCTCGACAAACGAAAGGAATGTATCCACCTTACAATTGGGTATGAAATTTCTATGGTTCTTCATTTCACAGTCAATGCTTAGCGGTGCGCATGCGCATTATTGACATTATTGTAAGGAAACCGGCCAAATATCTACTTTTTTTGACAGTTGTTGAAAGCTGCTCGATACCTTCCTTTAAATTTTACTGAAGTTGAATTTATTATAATCATGGCGAATTTTGACCTGTTGGACGGTAGTTTTACGGAGTATTATGTTCAAAATACCTCGATGAAATAGATAGGATGAATAGGCTGGTAGCAATACGACGGTAATTGCGGTAATTTATTTTATCGGTAAATTTTTGATGTTTACTTTATTGGCTGTAACTTCTAAACGCGTCATCCTATTTTAGTCATCGATTTTTCGATCGATAGGGAAATGGTTCCTCTATCGATCTGAATTTTGTTACAATTACAGACTTTAGCATTACGTCCGCTTTCATCCGAGTTTTGTTGTTTTGACTGTGGCTTCGCGGGAAATTTTTTAATTCTTATTCTTAAAACCACAATCTGTAGAATTTAACGTTATCTATCTTTAGGCATATTTATTTATTTTTCATCACCATTTTGAGAAAATTTATATAATAAAATTTAAAAATTCCATCTTCATAAATATTTTAAAACTTTTCTTGAAATAATGATAAAAAATAAATAAAAATGCAGAAATATAGACAACGTTAAATTATACAGACTGTATTTTTTGGAATACTAATGTAAACATTCCCCGCGAAGCCACAGACAAAACAGCAAAACGCGGATGAAAGCGGACGTAATTCTAAAGAATGCCATTATAAAAAAAAATTTTTTGGTAAGTTCGATAGGAGTACTATTTCCCTATCGATCGAAATATCGACGACTAAAATTGGATCATGCGTTTAGAAGTTATGGCTAAAAAACGTAAGGACAAAAATTTACATAAAACAATAACTTCTAAAAAAAAATCAACAGATATCTAATATAGGCCATGGTCAAATTGGATAAATATTTCACTCGTTTATAACTTTTCTATAAATAAAGATAGAAAAAAATTAAACATGAAGAAAGGTAGATAATGTCAAATTCTACAGACTGTTTTTTTTAAAAAGGTTATAAAAAAAATTATAGATGGTCTCATTAGTACTGTAAAATTGGAAAAATATATTTTTTTAGGCTAAATTGCTTTCAGATTCTTAGGTAAGGTTAGATTAGGTTAGGTTAGGTAAGTTTGGGTTAGGTTAGGTTAAGTTGGGTTAGGTTAGGTTAGGTTGAGTTAGGTTGCGGTTTTTGGGGTTTTCGTGGATATCTCCGCAAAGCGATGTCCGATTTAGAAAATTTAAAAAGTACCAGATGGGCTCAGCCCGTCCACGCCTTTTCACGAGTTCGGCGAGTGCCGACACCCGTCGCCCGCGCTGCGGGCATCTGCGACCGCAATGCGGGAGCCATCTGACTCACTCACCTTTGCGCGGCTTCGGGCGTTCTCTCTCTCCCCATTCTAACAACGCTGTCATTTATCATTCGATTTCAATTTGGTAAAATACCACAGATAGCTCTCTTCTTCTTCTATCGAATCTTTATAGTACAATCTCCCGAACGCGCAGTCCGATCTTTGCGATCGGGGCGTTACGGGAAAGTGTTTACCGTCAATCTTTTTCTTCGTTACTCAACCAACAGTGAGTCCGTCTTCTTCTTCTTCGTAACTTAATCATCAGTGAATCTTCCGCCAGGCTAAATTGCACGCGTAGCCGTGCAACGGGCACCTAGTATTATGTTTTAAGTTTAATCTCTGTTATCTGGGCGCTGTTTCTTCTTCTGTTTTTTTTTTTGCCGTAGCACCACAAAAAGGGCCAGAGCTATACCGATCTTTTGATAATACTGGTGCCATTCTCAACGCGTGTGTTTATCTCCACTTACACTCGAACACTGAGCGGTAGGCATGTGAGGTATAGACAAGCCGATATTTCCCCGACCGCCGTGCGCCCTAAATCGCCCCTGCGGCAGGCGTGTGAGTAGCCCGCTTTACGGTAGCCGTTAATACCGTGCCGAAACAGAGACGAGCTCGCTTCTTTACGTTGCTCCCACTCCCGAGAGCGACACCTACCGTCCGGCGGCGCACACGCGAATGGAGGGCGGGACCGCTCAAAATTCATATTTACGCTCCCCGCCGCGACCCGTGTTCTGCGACGCATTCAATCTGCTAGTATCACGATCGACGCTTCAAAAAAAACACGGCTGTTTGGTTTACCTACCTTCAGTCCATCAAGAATCAGTACGAGGAGGGGAATTTTTTCGCGCGATGTTTGGTTCACCTACCATCAGCAAATACCTACCACGGACCGCGGCCCACCCGGGACCGTCCCGACACCTTCACAACTGTTTGGTTTACCTACCTTCGGCTGAGCACAGTGTACACCATCGCCCTGCGAGCGGACAATCCAGGAGTTATCATCATCATTGCATCACTTCCCGATGCGGACGCGGACTGCGTGGGACTTAGGTTCAGCAGTTGGGACCATTACCATTTATCATCGTTTCCTGGAGAGGCAACGAAAAAGTACTACCTACTACAAGGCGCTCCGACCACCCAAATCGGAGAATTTGGAGTTTCAAGACACTCAACGAAAAAAGGCCCATTTCAGGTCCGCAACTTGCTACCGCAGATTGCTACAGTTGGAAGGAACATCTGCGGAGTGTGCGAGATCGAATATCATCATCATCATCAATCATCTGACCTGAGCGATTGAACTTTTACAGTTTTTCCAATTTCGGAAATTCGGAATTTCGAAATCATCATCATCGCCATATATCTTATGGGATTGGATCGATTTTGAGAACCAGATCATCATCATCATCAGCCATCGAGACCTGAGCTACTGAAGTGATCCAGTTTTTTTCCCAATTCGGAATTTGGGAATTTCGAATTCATCGTCACCATCATATCTTCTGGGTTTGGATCGAGTTGGAGGACAAGATCATCATCATTCTAGATTATATCATCAATCTTTTAACATTTACTTTGCTGTATTTTTATATTTGTAGTTAATCGCTGGATTTCAGCAATACCGTGCGTTTCACTGGTCTCATTGACATTGATTCAAATCAAACATAATCCTAATTTATCGAATTTGTCATTTTCTTCTTTTCTTCAGCGTGGTGCTAAGCAAGTAAGAACTCTAAAAAGCGACGGTTCAATCAAATGAAAAAAACATTACTACTCGATTATTGCTTATTTTTATTAACAATCAACTTATCACTGGCATGCTCTTGTCATAGAATAGAGACGCTCTTGTTCAAAATTTGCAAACTGAAACAGAAAATTCAAGTGAAAAATAAATTAAAACAGTTCCCGAGTTTTCATCCACACATTATTGATTTTAGTTTTTATAATTTTTAATGTAAGATTTGAATCATTCATGTCTTTAAGTAAAGTTTCATAAACATTATTTCTTGCTATATTATTTTTATATAGCGGTGACCGAGTATTCCACAGAGATTCGTGATTCCTATAATAAGTCACGAAAAGTAATGTTTTGGCATCTCCCTAACGCGCCATATTTGTTTTATCTGCCACGGACTGAGATCGAATCGATAAGATCGCATCGATAATCGATACTAGCCACGAATGACATTAGCATGCTCATAAGCAAGCTTGTTCACACATGCTCAAAAGATACCCCTTCCACCCGCGCCGGCTACGATGAGCATGCTCCGTGCTGCGGCGGCTGATTTTTGAGCGTGCTAGTAATTAGCATGCTCATTACTAGCAATTTGCGTTCACACATACTACTAAGTAGCAATAGCTCAAGACGCTCAATACTGCGCATGACGACGTGCCACTAATGAGCGTGTGTATCAGTCAGCAGGAAGAACCTAGATGCAGAGGGAGAAATAGAGATGAGTGTAAGAAAATGGAAGAGGCCTACATCCAGTAGAGGAGGGAAACAGGCTAAGGAAGAAGAAGAAGACTATTACCAAGATAGTTCGTCTATATCTCGCTCGTGTCTATGGTCGAAAGTCATTTGACAATCGCCATTTGCTATTTGCATCACTTGTTCGCTGCAAGGTATTACAACCATGAGCGGTGCTGACCAAGATGTTCCTGCCGTCAAGTCCGAGTCAGGGTTAGCAGACGGGAGCGGCGATGAAGGAGCAGGCGGTGGAGCGCCCTACACGGAGACTGACATATGGTTCCCCGACATCAAGCAGGAGTGCTCGGAGTACTCCAAGAAATCCGACCAGCGCGCAGGTGAGGAGTTGCTTCAGTATTCATTAATTCTCAATGACGTAAAATGCACGCAACCGACGTGTCTGATTAGGATCTAAAATAAGGTGACCACTTTTCGAAAATATTAAAGCAGTATAGTCCGTCTAACTTATCTGAAGAATGGCCAAATTTGGAACTAACGACGCCATATTGGATTATCTACAGCTGACAGACCTTTGACAGACTTTGTTTACAGAGGGGTTCACGACGGTTTCGATAGTTTTTTAAGAAAATTTTAGATTGTCACCATGCCAAAAACCATTAAAAGCGGTGTTCGGGAAATAATCTTCAAAATACACAGGTTTTTTGAAGAGGAACAAAGTCTAAAAGCCCCAATTATATCGTTTGATTTTGTTCATAGACTTATTGCCGCCACTTCAGGTTAGTGCTGCCATGCAGTTATAATGATTTTCCCATACTTAGTTTTTTATTTTACTATTATACAATTTCTTCAGGTATTTCTGAATCGGCAATTTACAAAATAGTTAAAGAAGGTAAAGTGGCCGTGGAAATGGGCATTAAAATATCTACACCCGGAAAAAAAAGAACAAGGATAAGTGGAAAAATTGAATTAGAAGCCGTAAGATGAGAAAAGTTTTAGAACATATTTTATTCGATAATTTTTTTACATAGAATTTTTATTATTTATACTTTTTATTACATAATTCATTAACGAGTTCATTTGTATAAACATCTTTTTTCAAAAATAAACTTTTTTATTTATGCACATTAAAGACTGGTTGCATCAACTTACTTTATAGCAATAGTTCATTTAAAGCATAGATTTTTACGAGAGCGAGTTGTTTGATCGGTGGAAAATGCAAAATATCTATGCTTTGAACGAAAGATTACTATAAACCAAGTTAATACAACGGCCCTAAACCGATTGATATCCTTAGGTGTTACTGAGTTAAACATGGTGGTTATGATCATTAGGTATGAGACACCGAATAAAACCGGCGCCACACTGCGCGGATCTTCCGCCGCGTCTCTTCTGTCGTGGAACATCGCTACATTTCTTTCCATACAATATGCGCTTATTAAACACACTACGCGGATGATCGGTCGATCTATTTGCTTTGCCGATTTGGCGCAACGGAAAAAACGCGGCGGAAGATCTGCGTAATGTGGCGCCGGCCTAAAAGAATTATTATTGTTTGTTTTTTTCCTGAAAATTGTATTTTTCTTTGATTTTGAAAAAACGCCATTTTGTGACGTGTATTTTACGAATGTATATTTTGGTAAATTTATTTGTACGTTAGTTTACATTTTTTGTTTTTTATCGTGTCGTATACTGCTTAATAACTTGTTTAAGAAAAAACGAATTTGCATAAAATTCCCTACAAATGAGATAATTTTTAGACTATGGGCAGTACCACAACGATTGGGACGCCCTCCTTTATTCTCCAGATAAGTTGGACGGACTCTACACGTTTTATGTGACAGATGCCATAGATAATATGCCTACCTGTTCTGGGATAATTTTACAATGATAACAGATTCACGGATTTTTTTACACGTCAAGTCGAGTGTTCTGTTTTCAAAAATGATATGACGGCGGAACAAAGTAATTAAAAAGTTATCACAGTTCAAAGTTTCGCAATTTTCATCATATAAATGTGACAGTTGCATGATTTATCTATGACATGAATGTCGCCTTACATTGTCAAACTCATAATATGTTAGTATGGTATTTGAAATATGTCCTTACTGTTTTATTTTCTTTTTTTAATACATGTAGAATGAAAATCGCTCCTTGGGCACTGGATTGTATGTGTATTTTAAATTCTTCTTATTCTTATCCAACAAAGCTGGACAGAATGCGCATGCGCTGTGTTCCAAAGCATGACATACAACCCGGCAGGAAATTATTAGGAATCTGACTTATTGTAAAGAACTCCGGAGTTTTATACGGGGTTCAACATGCAAATTTATGTCAGTAAAGTAAGAATCAGTAGCTCCACTGAGAATCCCGTGTAGCACGAGAAGAACGGATATTTTCCGTTGGATTCCAGTTTGGGCAATTTGAAAAAGGCAACACGATCCTCGTAGCTGTGAAGATTTCTGTGTTGACCTGCTCTGGATCTGGATACAGGTTATAGAACACTCAATAGCCTTCAAGATTGTTTGATAGTTTAACAAAATCTTAATATATATGGTGTAAAAGCAATAAAAAAATGACAATAAATTAGATTTCACAGGATTAAAAAAACCTGTCATATTCGAATACTCCATTGACAACAATCGCCTCAAATCTGTATCGGAAATTAATGACCTCGGAGTATAATTTGATGAAAATCAAATGTCAATTGCACAATATATATCAACAATACTGCGAATAAGTCGATGAAAACCCTCTAGGATTTGTTTTACAAACGTGCAGTTCTTTCTCAAACGTACGAACTATTAAATTACTATACCTACTGTTCCCTATTCAGAAGTCAATTTGATACACTTCTCCCATATGGTGTCCCCACTACAGTATCCATATTCCAGTGGCGTGCAGTGTGCATAAACTTAGGTTATGCTGTGACCGACTACGTACCTATATAAATATATATATATATATATTAATATATATATATATTTTGTTTTTTTTTTTTTTTTTTCTTTTTATTTCAAAAAAATCCTTATTTACAAATAAAAGTACTTAATACTAATTTAACAATAAAAATATAAGATAAATTACACTTTTTTTTGTTAAATTTGTGGACTATGCCACGCTACTAGGCTACGCCTGTCGCAGAGTGGCGTTATGGAACACAATTATAATATTTTTTAAATTCGTCAGTAATATTTATTTTCATAAGGTAGTAATTATGTATCTACAAAGTATCAAGTGCAGTGTTAATGGTAAGTTGAGTGAGTCATAAGTCCAGGTGTAAATATGTGTAGAATAATTGTTTAATGTAAAAAGGGTTAAAGTTTTGGTTAAGATTATTTTTTATTTTCCTTAATTAATTTATTTACAATTACAGCAATTATGCAATTACAGTAAGTAAATTTTCAGTTGCTGTTCTACCTTTGGAGGTAAGCCAGTTGTTTGCTAAAGCTTTTATTTTATTAACTGAGTATATTCTGATTTTCGGGAAGTCTGTTTTAAATATGTTAAATATTTTAGGCCCTATGTATGAGGAACGTGTTGTCTTAGTTTTTCGTATTTCGTCAAGGTTTCGTAATGCTTGTCTAGTATTATGTGAATGCGAGTTACTGGTTACTGTTAGGTGGTTTGTGTTTTTGATGTAGAAGATGAGAAGATGAGGGTAGACTTGACGAACAGCTGTCTAACGTCCAGTACATTAAATTCTCTGAATAGTCTGTCTGATTGGTATATAAAGGGTTTCTTATTAATGACTCGGAGCAAAGTTTTTTGTGCTATTATAGCTGGTTTTAATGTGGTTTTGTAAGTACCTCCCCAACTTGGAATCGCATAGTTCAAAAATGACTGGGCAAGAGCATAATAGATAGTTTTGAGTTGCTGTTTATTAAAAATATTACCTATGGATTTAAATAGATAAATGAGTTTTAGAAGTTTTCCCGATAATAGTTCAATGTGAAGTTTCCAGTTTAGGTGCCTGTCTATTATGATTCCCAAGTATTTCACACTGTCTGCATTTTCCAAGGGGGTGCAACCACAGTTTTGGTGTTGGCAATCATGCATAGTCAGTTTTAAATCACTAGATGGCTGCCCTCTTTTATCTATGCTGAATGTTACTTAGTTTTTTTGAGATTGACTGTTAGCAAATTATTTTCCAGCCAGTGTTTTGCTATGATGCAACCCAGTTCAGCTGCTTTGAAAACAAGATCCCATGTTGAAGCGTGAAACAGGAGTATTGTATCGTCTGCAAAAGTAACTATTTTCCCCCCCGTTGTTAGCTTGCATAAATCGTTTATGTATAGGAGGAATAAAACAGGTCCTAGTGTGCTTCCTTGAGGGACTCCGTATTTGATGTAATGTTCGTCACTTTTAGTTTTGTCAAGTTGTGTAAATTGTGTTCTGTCTGTAAGGTAAGTTTTGAACCAGTTGTAACTTGCTTCCGAAAGTCCAGTCTGTTTTAGTTTGTGAAGCATTTTTTCATTTGAAACTGTGTCAAAAGCTTTCGTCAAGTCTAGTGCTATACATTTTTTATTATTGTCGAGTTTGTCTGAAATATAACCAATATCTTCCTGTATTGCTTCTTGTGTACCCCAATTTTTTCTAAATCCAAACTGGTTGTTGGCTAAAATTTGATGTTTTTCTAAAAAGTTGGTGAATTGATTACAAGCACATTTCTCTAGCAGCTTAGATAGTAAATTTAGGATGGATATAGGTCGGTAATTATTTGGATCATCTTTATTGCCAGCTTTGTGTATAGGTGTGATTTTAGCCGTTTTTAGTTGGGACGGGAAAATACCTTTTGTGATGCTTAAATTAAATATATGAACTATAGGTTTTAGTAATATCTCTTTGAACGATTTAATTACTCTAGCGGATATTCCGCCCGGGCCTAGAGCAGTCTATGTTCAGGTCATCTACTATTTTTTCCACATCTTTTTATGTATATATATATATATATGAAGGATTATTTTATAGGATAACCCGGGTATTGTACCCAACGTTTCGTTCTGTTTTGAATTGATGGCAAGCACACCCGTTCACTCCAGAAGTCGAGATCCAAGTGAAGCCTAATGCGAGGCTAATTGCTGAATTTACTTTGTGACCTGGTAATTCTTCTATTATTGTTGGAAATTCTGTTATTGTTAGTTATATTAATATTTTCATTTACTGCGCCCGTACTTGGAATCGGGTTATTAGGGGCGGATTTTGAAAAGATTTTACAGTCGTTAAGAATGGATTTCCAAGTATAAGGAATTCGGATCGCGTCGTCGCGGCAATTAATGTTATTTTTATTTTTACGTATTTCTATTGCTTCCCTGTATATTCTGCATGTTTCGTTATTAATATTAGCGATGGTTGAGGCATTATTAAAATCTATTTTATGTCCTTCCGTAAGGACATGATGAACTAAGGCTGAGGTGAGTTTTTTTATTTTTAACATCTACTTTATGCTCCGACACGCGGCAGGATATTTATCTGTTAGACCGGCCGATATAACACTTATCACAGTTCGCGCAAGGTATTTGATAAACACCGTGAGATTCTAAAGGTATGTTGTCTTTGGGGCTTCTTAGCAATGAATTTATTTTATTATTTGTTCGGAAAATTGTTTTAGTATTGTTTTTGCGTAATAAGCGACTGATTTTATCGGTAGTGCCTTTTATGTATGGAAGAGAAGCTAGCGACTTTGGGGGTTTAGTTGTAACTTCAGTATCTGAGTTTTTATTGTACTCGCGGTTGATGGCTTTCTTAATAATTGATTTAGAGTATACGTTGCACATAAGGGCTGTTGTTAGTTTATTCAGATGGTCTTTAATGTGGTCTTTATTTGATAATCTTATTGACCTGGTGACTAACGTATTTACTACGGATGACATAACCACTATTAAAATAAATTTAGTATTGTATTTTATATGTAGGTAATATGGCCAAAATTTTCAATATATTTTGAAGACGAATTATATTTATAATTAAATCTTACTTATTTCAGATATACGTTTTTTTCCACAAAAATGAATCAAACATTTTATAATATCATCGATGGCAATGTCGTCGTAAATAAAAATGATGTTACGACACATAGTATTTATATTTACCATAGAAATGAGAAATAGAATTCACACAAAAAGTTTTGGGTGGAATTTGTAAAAAAAAATCATTTCTGCAAGTGACGTGCACGCAGTTCTTACCTGGCATTGGACCTTTCGAATAAACACGCTATTCCATGAAAAAAATACTTGTCTATTACAAAAAATTCGCAGACATAGAGATAAAAAAAATACACGGTTCAGGAAGAGTTTTTTCTCGACTTTTCATTGTATTTTATTTTAACAAATTTAAATTACAATGTATAATCGCACTATTTTATTACATCTATTGTATATTCATATTGTTTCTTGTAAAATCCCCTTGAGCGTAAAATAAAATATAAATGACTTAATTTCTGTGAAACTTGTATAATTTATCCTTATTTTAATATTTTTGTTTCCAGAAGTAGGTTCCAGCAATGCGGGCTGGAGAAGCGCGCAGGGAGGTGACGTGCGGCCAGGTGAGGGGTCTCCAGCCGGGAGCGGCGGGGAGGGAGCAGGCGGTGGAGCGCCCTACTCTGATGTGGACATATCCTATCCCGACATCAAGCAGGAGTGCTCGGAGTACTCCAGGAGGGCCGACCAGCGCGCTGGTGAGCGGTTTATTCCCTTGGATTATCAATCCGCGGATGATGTTGTATAGGTATACCGAATACGTTGCGTAATTAGATAACGCACCTGCCCCGGAAAGGAGGAGATCCATGGTTCGAATTCCGGTAGTAGCCAAATATTTTTTCGTGGATTAGTTTTTTCTGCATGTCTTTCTAATTGATTAATTAATTTGGTTTTAAATTTCATAGAACTTCGTTCTGAAAAAACTTCACAAAAATAATGTTGTATTGAATATAATATATGTAAGTATAGCTCTTAATATTTCACTTATATTTTCAACGGTGCTATGCACCGTTTGCAAACACAAATAAAAAACAAATAAATGTTTTAATTTCAGAGATAAGAAACGGTTAAAGCTGGCACAAACAAAGTGTAGTGTGGGTGTATATGAATGGGCTCCCGAATCTAAGCATTCTCCTCGCTATTGCGCATTTATACCTCCCAACACAAAAAGACCATTCGAATATATTTTTAGTTATTTATATATTTCACAGTGTGGTAGCATTTACCGTGCGATCTCTCACTGTGCATCTTCATCCTTAGATCCAAAATATTTATTTCTACTTTATTTACTAATAAGTATTGTGCAGCAGATCTCTATCTCCACCCTTAAATCCCAAATAGGTATTATGCAGCAGATCGAAAATGATATATTCTCAGTATGATGTGTGTTTTAAACGAATGAAAAGTAACATAATACTCCTGTCATATTAACACTAGAACCGCGGGCGTCCCATATATTAAACGTTTTCTAAAATTGCAATATATATTTTTTTAGATCGAATTTACCTCAAAGCGTGGTTGGGTTAAATTTGACCCAGCCATGGATGTCAGAGTTTTTCTTCATCTTTCTTATATATTAATTACTAAATTAGTCAAAACTTCAGTGATTTCATACTTGCGCGCCATATTGAATATTAGTGGCTCAGCGGTGGGGTGGCCTTGGAACCGCTACATTAGCGACCGGGCGCCAGTGGCGGGAGCGTAGCGTGTGTTTTGTTTCTGTCAATCACCCTTACGAAACTAAAATATGTTTGCGCTCTATGGCTAAATGCAGTCTAAAACTTGCCGAAATTATTCAATCTCCAAGATATCGATGAAGACAACTCGAAAGGAGAGCCGTCTCATTCATTCGATGAAGAGTGGCAACAATTACCCACAAATAGCGACTTATCGTCAATCTCAATTTATAGCCTCAAAACCTGATAAATTCGGATAAATAGTTCTGGCTGGCTGTAGATAAGAACTTTAAATCTGTACCTGAGAGCCAACATGTCTTAAGTCCATTTTCGGCCAAAATGACATTTTTGTTTAAACAACATCAAAATGACTTGAGTACATTTTTGTTTAAACAACATCATAATCCCTAAAAATTTTAAGGGTGTATTCCTTATATATACAGAAATAACCAGTGCCACATTGTCTTAAATACAGTATTACATTGAGCCAAAACTACTTAAATGCGGATGAGACATTTTGGCTCTCAAATTTTTTAACACTATGTGACTTATGATATTTTTTGTCTATGAATAATAACTAACTAGCTAACTTACTATCACGCCGTTTCCCCCTAGGGGTAGGCAGAGAGGATAGAAGGCCGTACTCTTCTGTCCTGACGTACAACTTTCGCTTCATCTTCATTCATACATCTTCGCATGTAAGCTCGACGGTTGTTGAGGCTTCTAACAGGACCATCTTCTGGTTAATCTGGTCAAGCCACGTCTTCCGTAGTCGCCCTCTCTTTCTGACGCCGTCAACACTTGCATTATATATCTTTCCTACCATTCTTTCCTCATTCATTCGCTCAACATGCCCAAACCACCTGAGCGACCCTATTTTTATTGTATGTATTATGTTACGATCAGCTTTACATTCATTCCTAATATCTTTATTCCTTACTCTATCATACATGGATTTGTCAAACATACGCCTAAGGGATCTCATCTCCACTGCATTAAATCTACTTTCGTTCCTCTTCTGCCAACTCCAGGCTTCACTTCCATACATTAGTGTCGGTACTAGAACTCCGTTATGTACCGCTAGTTTTGCCTCGGTAGTCATATTTCTATTAGAAATCTTTGCATTCAAAGCACCGTTCGCCCTATTCCCGGCAGTCACTCTCCTCTCTATATCTTTCTCAACATTCTCTCTTCTATCGAACATGCTTCCCAAGTACACAAACTCATCTACTTGTTTCAAACATTCATTGACTACTAGTATTTCACACGCTGTCTTACTTTCCTCCTTCTCGAATACCATCACTTTTGACTTGTTTACATTCATAATATACATCATACATCCTGCTTACTAGACTTTGTAAGTCTTGTTCGCTATTTGCCGTTAATACTGCATCATCCGCGTACAATAAACAGCATACAAACAAATTACTCATTTTCGCTCCTACATTCATGCATTCCAGTTCTTTCACACAATTATCCATATACAAGTTGAACAGCC
The DNA here is from genome assembly GCA_016648135.1 of Agrypnia vestita. NCBI lineage: Eukaryota > Metazoa > Arthropoda > Insecta > Trichoptera > Phryganeidae > Agrypnia > Agrypnia vestita. Next base: position 17,247 of record JADDOH010005295.1, on the reverse strand, counting down.
ATGGAGACATTACGCAATCCTGTTTGACACCTTTTGTTATATCAAACCATGGTGTGAATGATCCATTGATTCTTACACACGCAGTACTCCCCTCGTAAAGGAATGCAACTGCGCGTATAAGTTTACTGTAACCAAAGAGTACCTTCCATAATCTTCCTCTTATAACTTTTCAAAACGCAATATTTAAATATCTCTCCCACCAATTTTCTAGGTTCAGTTGATGCAAATATCTATGTGCAATGTGCAACCCACGAGCCATTGCCTTCAAACCCGTCAACTGATGTGTACTTTCTTGCCTCATACTTATCGATTTTGAATAAAACATAAGAATAAAAATCTGTTTTATAATCATTTATCAATATAAACATGACCAAATTTTATCAACGCTTTTTATCTTAAGTTTGATTTCCAGAAAATTTGTGAGCCAGAAAAACCTGAATCCATTACATTGGTCAATAGGTAACATTTAACAGAACTAAAATTGTTAAAAGAAGGGTTCTTACTTGTTAACAACATTATATTTTCGTTAAATTTTTAAAATAAAAAATAAAAAAAATCTCCTAAGAAAAACTGGTCAAAAAACCTTTAAATAGCTTTGTCTCTAAATGGGTTTTTTGGAGTTAAGATATGTTGGCTCTCAGGTACAGAAATATATAAGTGTATGCATTTCCGTACCTAGGCAAGGATGACGTCAGATCAAATGACGAACATCTTGGGAATTACGTAGTAAAAAAAATTGATGCAACCATACCTAAAAAAAGGAAGAAATATCACTTGTAATAACTTTTTCATCAATCAGAATAAAAAAAAAAAACAACAGCAAGTTTCATCTTACAATTGGGAGAAGAACTATCAATGTACAAAACAAAATTCCTTGGCGTCAAGACAATAGTTGTCAGGTAAAGTCTTCTTGTGTCGGTAACAAATCGTGTGTGAAATGTCTAGCCTGTAAAAAACGGTTCACAAGAAATGCACATCGAAAGAGGAGTTTTTCATATGCTCATTATGTGATTCGGAAGTGTAATTATACTTCTGTTCTTGTAATTTTATTTAATTTTTAACATTAATTATTTGTGATTCTTATTCCTATTCTTTGTCAAAGTACACCAAAGATATGTGTAATTTATAATAAAACCATACTATTTTAATTAAGAGTTAAATTGTATACATATTTTCACATTACTGTAGCAAAATAAAAAATTGACACATCCGCGCTTCTAGTGTTAAAGTAGATGTAGTTCGGATTTTCGATGACACAATTATTTAAAAATAATCCATATTACCATTAAGCACTATTACATTAAGAAGCATAAAACATTTTCTATTTACTTTGCAGATCTCTTAATAATACGCGATCAATTTTCGGAAAACCCAAATATGTCTCCGCCTGCCACTGGAAAGCAGCCAGCATCGGAGACCGTTTCCAACGCTCAAAAATCCTCAAGCAGGTGCCCGCTTACTCCCGCTGGTAAGAGAGCACTTTCATGCTCTCAGAACACGAGCGAGCAGAAAGCTTGTGTGGAAAAACTTTTTTCATGTTCAGAGTGCAATTATACGTGCAATTTTAAGTCACACTTAAAAAACCATGCTATTAAACACACAGGAGAAAAAATGTTTTCATGTTCCCAGTGCGATTATTCATGTAATCGTAAATCGAACTTAAAAATTCATTCTCTTAAACACACTGGAGAAAAAATGTTTTTCTGTTCACAGTGCAGTCATTCGTGTAATAATAAGTCAAAACTAAAAAGACACGCTCTAACGCACACTGGAGAAAAACTATTTTCATGTTCACAGTGCAATTATTCGTGTAATCAGAAGACATCTTTAAAAGCACATATGTGTAATCACACTGGGGAAAAACTTTTTTCATGTTCACAATGCAATTATTCGTGTAATAGTAAATCAAATCTAAAAAGACACGCTCTTACGCACACTGGAGAAAAGCGATTTTTGTGCTCACAGTGTAATTATTCGTGCAAGCATAAGATATCCTTAAAAGCACATGTACGAAAACACATTGGGGAAAAACTATTTTCATGTTCACAGTGCAATTATTCGTGTAATCAGAAGACATCTTTAAAAGCACATATGTGTAAGCACACTGGGGATAAACTTTTTTCATGTTCACAGTGCAATTATTCATGTAATGAGAAGAAATACTTAAAAGCACATATATGGAAGCACACTGGGGAAAAACTTTTTTCATGTTCACAGTGCAATTATTCATGTAATCGGAAGACATCTTTAAAAGCACATATGTGGAAGCACACTGGGGAAAAACTTTTTTCATGTTCACAGTGCAATTATTCATGCAATGAGAAGAAATACTTAAAAGCACTTATGTATAAGCACACTGGGGAAAAACTTTTTTCATGTTCACATTGCAATTATTCGTGCATTTCAAAGTCATCCTTAAAAAGACATGTTTTTATGCACACTGGAGAAAAAACATGTTTATGATCAAATTGCAATTGTTCGTACAATTGTGTATCAAATTTAAAAAGACACGCTCTAACGCACACTGGGGAAAGACTATACTTTATTTGTTTCTCAGTAACGTTCAGAATTGACCAACTGCAGTATTGATGAGTCTGTAATAAACCTGACCTAACCGTGTATAATGTGGTTTGGCCTTGGCTCACCGAACCGAAGCTACCAACTAATTTTTTTTTTAATCTAACCAAAATTAATAAACCATTTAATATAAGTTTTAATTCAGGTACGTAAACTAAAATACTCTTACTGATCTCGGTCGTACTGCTCCGAAATACACATTATAAAATAGATAATAACCTATTAGTATCTATCTCTACGTAGATAAAAAGTTAGAATTATCCGTTTTGAATGAACTGAAAGGATTATTTTGTAAGAACGCAATGCGGTCGTAATGTCTCTTATCGATGTTTAATTAATATCAAAATCCTATTAAGTTCTCGCAAGTTTCATCCTAAATGCAAATACTACCTAATGGCTTTTATCCTAGTTTACAAAGATATGTCTCTATACTCGATTGTTTATTAAATGACTCATGATGTCGTTTTTTTTTTCCTAATTTATAAATAAATAAATCACTATACTCTTATTCAATTACTATAGATCGTCTTTAGTCTATAACTCCCCCCTATTGTGACGCACATAGCAACCCAAATATTTCAGAAAACGTGTTGGAGATTCTATATTTACACATACAAAGATAATAATTTACTCATAATTTTAACTCGGACTTGACTACAATACGTATAAAATTTATCCTTTTGAGTTTCCATTTACTGGAATAACTAACCATAACAGAAACGAATAATATCTGAAAGAAAAGGCACATTTACATTTCATTTTTTTTTAATTTGCTTACTTTTTGTTGGCTGCTCCTATATACAATTTATAGTTTGGAGAAAAACACATAATCAGATTGTTTCAGTGATTCGCCTCTGGATTGATTATCTTGGTAGAAACTGTATTTATCTGCAAACCGAGAGTCTAATATTTGAAAATAGGTCTACTTCCGAGTGTGTGGTGTCTGTCGCTAACAGTACTTCACTTTTCTCGTTAGGAATTTATTTTACAAGTGTAAAAATGAATCTATAGAAAGGAGGATTGATGTCCGTGGGTAATGACATATCCTCGGTTTCCGCGCTCAAGGAGCCCCTTCGGCCCGCCCCTTTTACGACCATGGAAAACTTCCTTCTATACAATTCCTCTGGCGTTTCCTTTACCTTGATAAACAATCCGAAGATAAATCTTGATATAGTCACGTAGTATGTTCCATTGCCTCGACAAATCGTCAGCATTCCGAAGAAAATGTAAATCCAAAGTATACCAAAACTTTAGGGATCACTTGCGTCTAAATATTAGGTTGGAAGATATTAAGAGTGGCATCTTATTCTTTTTAGGGGTCATTGCGTCTAAAAGAATGTTGGTTATTAGTTTAAAGCTGATTATAGCAATTTGTCCTCTGTGGAGTATAAAGATAATTTCTTTGTAATTGAAAATGTGAATTCCTCTTTGTAGAATGAAGACAAGTATGTCTAATCAATGGAACATTCCACGTGAACAGAATATATTAACCATGTGTCAATACATTCATAGATATCCAAAGAGTAGTGAATAAATCTACTTCACCAACTTCCTATGACTATGTGACTATATTTATACACTAATTAAACGAGTTGTCTGAGCAACATAATTCGTGTAGATAACGTGAAGATTTTATTTCAAATATCGTTGAAGCAAAAGCTAACGTCCGAACAAAATCGCAATATTCAGGGGTGTATCCTGGACCGGTTGCGCATAATTAATAACCCAATTCACTTACTCTCCCTCCCGTTCATATAAGTCAGAATGAATTATTTCGCAATCACAGCGCTCTCACCTAGAAGTTACTTCCTTCAATCAAGTATAGGCGTAATGTCAACCCATTGAGGAATGACCCATCTGTACTTCTTGAAATCCTCCAGTTAGAACTAGTTCTTTATATATAGAGAATATGCACGTAGTTATGGATTTTTGTCCTCATGATTGAACGTGTCCTTGGCAAGAAGCGTGGCAAACCCAAAACAATCAACTCACTTCATTCACTCCCTCTCATGCCTTCAAATGATTTGAATTATGTCTAATGGGATTGAAAATGAATTGGTTCTTGTCTTCCTCCAACCTTCATGTACACTCCTAATTTCGAGAGCATTCCCTACATTAATTCTAGTCCAGTCCAGTATATCTGACTCATCCAAAATCACACCGAACTAATTCCAGGGGTCAACAACACAGACTTTGGACCAAACGTCTAGCCATTGAGTTATTTCGGGCAATGGTCCCTTATAGGAATAAAGCCTTACTTATAAACCCCCATTCCGACGTATACCATGGTCTTTAATACTCCGATGCTTGCTGACCACCAAAACTGAACGATGCCATCGCAAGACGAGTCATACTATTTCATAATAGGTTGTAAACTAATTTGTCTATACAGAATCTAAAATATAATTTGTAGCAACGAAAAGATTATAAAAGTCCACCGGAATGCATAACATGAAAGGTATTCACTGTATGTGAAAGGTGAAATCCCGAAGCACTGTTTTTTTTTCCTTCCTTCCTTCCTTCCCTGGTTTCACAGTGTAGGTGTAGAGCGAAATTCCGAAGCATTGTTTTTTTTTTTTTGACTTCCTTCCTTCCCTGGTTTCACCGCTGTCTCGTTCCGAAGGCACGTTATTTTATTTTTGAATTTATTTCCTAATATTATTTAGCCAGGGCCTTCTACTGTATCCGCTGAAGTTTTCAAAAACAAAGCGTCATCTACAGAGTAACTTCCTACGTGAAAATCTGTCAAACACTTATTTATAAACATTCATTTCCGCCTCTACATCTACAGCTCTACAAAGTCCGAAAGAGCCGATTGGTCGGTTCAAAAAATGCTTTCAAATTGGACCTATGACGTGTCTACACATGAATGTTCGTTCCGCCAGGGGCGCAGTCAACTTCTCTCCAATACGCAATCATTATTATTTATTTATTTTTGAACCAATTTCGTTTCTCCAGTGGCGCATTCGCAACTCTCTCACACGCAAGCGATAAATTAATCTTAAATAGTTCTTTTGAGATATTCGATATAATTATTATTTTCTTTCTTATTTCTTTGTAATAGGGTGGCAGGTTAAGTTCATCACAAGTCGATAAATAAGTATTCGGCTTTCCATATTATTTGTATTTTTATTTGAACAAGTATTATTAAATCGCTTTATTTAGATAAATTTTTTTTTCAATAAATTTCTTTCTTACCAGAATCCATAAAATATATGCTGTACATTATTTTTGTCGAACATTTTTTTCTTAATCATAGTCATTGTCATATAAGAAAACTTAATTCAACATGATATGTGCAGACAGGATGTGACGGAACACCGCTTCCGGTTCCGACCATCCGGCTGCTGAAACACAGCGGGAAGTCAAATCATTTTCAACTGAATGACCACGCGGAAGGAAAACTTAAGCGGCCTACTCCCACGCCTGGCGCAGGGTGTAAAAGTGGGGATGACTGATCTAGGGTGTAAAAGTAGGGTAGCGTGATATGGGCAATTTCTTAATCGGTTGGTTGATAACTGTCATACGGAGGGCACACATTTACGATTCTTCTGTACTTCCAGCATGGAAAGCTGGCCATAAAAATGACGTCTGACATTAATTTTTAGCAACATCTTGCTGGTATTTATTCACATCATAAATATATATATTTTTAAATAACTTATTATATAAATATTATATAATATAAATAAGATGAATGAATTTAAAAACAAATGCTATAATTATTGTAAAAATAGTATAGAATTGTAGAGCATAAGATGTACCTATTATTTATTATAGATTGTACCATAAATTAAATTAGATATAAATATGTAGGTTATTATGGATAGTTTATTAGTAATAATAGATTTAAGAATGTAAAGTGTTAAATACTAGTTAGTACACAAAGTTGTAGTATTAACTAACTTAAGAAATAAAAGATAAATTTGAAAAAAACACTTAGATTTTTACAATAATAATATTTAAGTGGTTCATACAAAGTTATTTAATAAAAAATTATAATTATGTCCAACCACAAAGTTAACGCTATAAACATCCAAAATATTGATTCAAATCCTATAATTGTAGATCATAGCTCTTCCCTATGACTTCACAATCTGTAGTGGTAAAAAGTTGTTGAGCAGTATCAAGAAGTTTTATATATTGATTGTATTATTTGGATGCAACTACTTATATTTTTTATTAATTACATGTTTCGGAAAAACGAAGTTTTTCCAAAACATGTAGGTGTAATTAGTAAAAAAACATAAGTAGATACATACAAATAATACAATTAATATTTAAAAATGTCAATCTACAATGTTACTGAATCAATTGATAAAATCAAAAAGTTTTGCTTGTTTTTTTTATAAGTTCAATCTCTGTTTTCTTGGCGCCGTTTCTTCTTCTGTTTTTTTTTTGCCGTAGCACCACAAAAAGGGCCTGAGCCATACCGATCTTTTGATAATACTGGTGCCATTCTCAACGCGTGTGTTTATCTCCACTTGCACTCGAAAACTGAGCGGTAGGCATGTGAGGTAGAGACAAGCCGATATTTTCCCGACCGCTGTGCGCCCTAAATCGCCCCTGCGGCAGGCGTGTGAGTAGCCCGCTTTACGGTAGCCGTTAATACCTTGCCGAAACAGAGACAAGCTCGCTTTTTTACGTTGCTCCCACTCCCGAGAGCGACATCTACCGTCCGGCGGCGTACGCGCGAATGGAGGGCGGGACCGCTCAAAATCCGTATTTACGCTGCGGCCCCCTCCCCGCCACGACCCGTGGCGGACGCCACGTGATTGGCGGGAGCCACGAAAGACGGCGCATGGAATCAACGCCATACGAGGATTCGAGGCGCCGATTCGAAGAGAATCGTCAGTTGTTCCGAATTCAAGAAAGAAGAGCTTTAGTAGAAGAAGAAGACAAGGCACGGGCTACCAGCTCCTCTGCCTACCCCAGCGAACGAGGGAGACTGTTCTGCGACGCATTCAATCTGCTAGTATCACGATCAACGCTTCAAAAAAATCACGGCTGTTTGGTTCACCCACCTTCAGCAAATACCTACCACGGTCCGCGGCCCACCCGGAACCGTCCCGACACCTTCACAGCTGTTTGGTTTACCTACCTTCAACTAAGCATGGTGTACACCATCGCCCTGCGAGCGGACAAGTCAGGAGTTATCATCATCACTGCGTGGGACTTAGGTTGAGCAGTTGGAACCATAATCATTTATCATCGTTTCCTGTAGACGCAACGAAAAAGTACTACCTACTACAAGGCGCTCCGACCACCCAAATCGGAGAATTTGGAGTTTCAAGACACTCAACGAAAAAAGGCCCATTTCAGGTCCGCAACTTGCTACCGCAGATTGCTACAGTTGGAAGGAACATCTGCGGAGTGTGCTGAGATCGAATATCATCATCATCATCAATCATCTGACCTGAGCGACTGAACTTTTACAGTTTTTCCAATTTCGGAAATTTAGAAATTCAAAAAAATTTAGAAATTTAGAAATTATCATCACCGCCATATATCTTATGGGATTGGATCGAGTTTGAGAACCAGATTATCACCATCATCAGCCATCGAGACTTGAGCGACAGAACTTCTCAATTTTTTCCGAATTTCGGAAATTGGAATTGCGAATTTATCATCACCATAATATCTTCTGGGAATGGATTGAGTTGGAGGACCAGATTATCATCATCATCAGATCTTCTAGATTATATCATCAGTCTATTAATATTTACTTTTATGTATTTTTATATTTGTAGTAAATCGCTGGATTTCAGCAATACCGTGCGTTTCACTGGTCCCATTGATATTGAATCATATCAAAAATAATCATAATTTACCGAATTTGTCATTTTCTTATTTTGTATAGCGTGATGCTAAGCAAGTAAGAACTCTAATAAGCGACGGTTCAATCAAATGAAAAAAAACATCACTACTCGATTGAAGACAATGATACACATGCTTATTTTTATTAACAACCAAACACACACGCTTATCACTGGCATGCTTTTGTCATAGAATAGAGACGCTCTTGTTCAAAATGGAAAATTTCCAAACTGAAACAGAAAATTCAAGTGAAACGATAAATCAAAACAGTTCCGAGTTTCCATCCGCACATTATTGATTTTAGTTTTTATAATTTTTATTGTAAGATTTGAATCATTCATGTCTTTTAGTAAAGTTTCGTAAACATTATTTCTTGCTTTATTATTTTTACATACCGGTGACCGAGTATTCCACAGAGATTCGTGATTTCTATAATAAGTCACGAACTGAGAAGATCGCATCGATAATCGATACTAGCCGCGAATGACATTAGCATGCTCATAAGCAAGCTTGTTCACACATGCTCAAAAGATACCCCATCCACCCGCAAATCAAAAGAGCATGCTCATAAATCAACCGGCGCTCCGGCTGAGCATGCTCATTACAAGCAATGTGCGGTCACACATATTATTAATGAGCCTGGGGCCGCGTCGCATATATCCGACGGAGCGCGACTGTCCCCAGGGGCCGCGTCGGATATATCCGACAGGCACAAAATAAATTATTTATCGACGGCCGCGTATCGAATTTGAAAAACGTAATTTTTTCCCAATAGAGAAATCCTGTTGTGACCTGTCGTTCCATTTTCAATTCAAAAACATCACGGATTATATTTTAAATCAACAATCAAAACAGAAGTTTTTCTGCCGTCAAAATCGTATAGAATTGTCATAGATGGCGCCCCGATCGCGTGTTGTGCAATCGAAATTCAAATATTCCATCGTCAAGGTCACGCGCAATGTGCGCGGGAAATAAGATTTATTTTTTTCGATTTTCGATTTATTTGTACACGTATATACAAATATATACGATATGTTTTGCGATATTTGTCAGTTTTTGTTGGTTTATGATTCAATTGAATACTAATAGTGATTTATTAACAAAAATACACGCAATTTTGTTGCGTTTATTTGAAATATGTGTGTGTGTGAAAGTGTATCATATTTATGTGTTATGAGTGCGATGTCCCGTCGTGTGCCGTGCCGTGCAACACAATATATCACACAGAAGAAGATTATTATTATTAATAGTAGTGTTGTCTCTAATAAACAAATAAAAAATTATTATTATTTTTCAGAAAATGTTGCGCTGGCAACATTATGGAAATTCAAAAAAGATTATTTTTTTTACTTAAATGATAAAAAAATCATTGCATTTCGACACTTACGATAAAATAATATGAATGTGTGTGTTTTTTTTTAATTTACGCATGTTTTCATGGTTTTTTCGTAAAAAGAAAAATCACAAAAAATTCAGAAAATTTACGGCCCTTGCCTTCATGTTGCTTTGGAATTTTTAGGCCCTCAACAAGTTAAGTAGCAATAGCTCAAGACGTTCAGTACTGCGCATGATGACGTGCCACTAATGAGTATGTGTATCAGTAAGCAGGTAGAACCTAGATGCGAAGGGGGAGAAACAGATGAATGGAAGAGGCCTACATCCAGCAGTGGAGGCAAAAAGGCTAAGGAAGAAGAAGAAGAAGAAGACCTTACCTTTATTACCAAGATAGTTCGTCTATATCTAGCTCGTGTCTATGGTCGAAAGTCATTTGACAATCGCCATTTGCTATTTGCATCTCTTGTTCGCTACAAGGTATTACAACCATGAGCCGTGCTGACCAAGATGTTCCTGCCGTCAAGTCCGAGCCAGGGTTAGCAGACGGGAGCGGCGATGAAGGAGCAGGCGGTGGAGCGCCCTACACGGAGACTGACATATGGTTCCCCGACATCAAGCGGGAGTGCTCAGAATACTCCAGAAAAGCCGACCAGCGCGCAGGTGAGGAGTTGGTTCAGTATACATTAATTCTCAATGATGTAAAATGCACTCAACCGACGTATCTGTTTAGGATGTCTAAAATAAGTTGGCCACTTTTCGAAAATATTAAAGCAATACGCGTTCGTGTGACAGATGCCATAGATAATATGCCTTCTGCCATTTAGGCAGTAGGCATATTATCTATGGCAGAACAGGCATTTGTCTGTTCTGTGATACTTTTACAATGATAACCGATTCACGGAATTTTTGTACACATTAAGTCGAGTGTACTGTTTTCAAAAATGATATTTATATACGGCGGAACAAAGTATTTAAAAAGTTATCACAGTTCAAACTTTCGCAATTTTCATCATATAAATGTGACAGTTGCATGTTTTATCTATGACATGAATGACGCCTTGCATTGTCAAACTCATAAAATGTTAGTATGGTATATGAATTATATCCTTGCTGTTTTATTTTCTTTTTTAATACCTAGTATGCAAATCGCTACCTGGGCACTGGATTTCATGTGTTTTTTGGATTTTTTTATTCTTATCTCTCTCCAACAAAGCCAGACAGAATGCGCATGCGCTGTTCCAATGCACGAAATACAACCCGGGGCTGAACTGGATATTACCAACAGCATTTTTGGGATTTTTTTTTCTTTTTGTAACACGTAAAGTCGAGTGTTCCGATTTCAAAAATGATATTTATATGCGGCGCAAAAGTTAATTTAAAAAGATATCACAGTTCAAAGTTTCATAACAGTTAAAATTTTCGTTCACACAAATCGTTACAAATCTGACAGTTGCATGTTTTGTAACACGTAAAATCGAGTGTTCCGATTTCAAAAATGATATTTATATGCGGCGCAAAAGATTATTAAAAAATTATCACAGTTAAAAGTTTCATAATTTCGTTCACACACATCGTTACAGATCTGACAGTTGCATGTTTTGTCTATGACATGAATGACGCCTTGCCGTAGACACCAGATAAATATTGATTGAATTGTTTGACTTTATCTATGGATTCACCTTGTGTGGTGAAGTAAGTACTAAAAGGCAAGAAAACATTATGCTGCATTACACATACGGTTTTAATTGAACAAGTAATTATATTAAACAAGTTTTTCACGAAATATTCAATAAATACTTTATTCAGTCAACTACAGAATAAGTCATAAGTACCATCTCCCCGGGAATTTGGCTCGTTACATGTTTATAAAAAGGTGTAAAGAGTTGTACGTGGATCGAGCCGATGAATTCCTACGATTAGCCGCCAAATTGTATAACCCCCTTTTTTAGGTTAGGTTAGGTTAGGTTTGGTTAGGTTAGGTTAGGTTAGGTTTGGTTAGGTTTGGTCAGGTTAGGTTAGATTTGGTTAGGTTAGGTTATGTTTGGTTAGGTTAGGTTAGGTTTGGTCAGGTTAGGTTAGGTTAGGTTAGGTTTGGTTAGGTTAGGTTAGGTTTGGTTAGGTTAGGTTAGGTTTGGTTAGGTTAGGTTAGGTTAGGTTAGGTTTGGTTTGGTTAGGTTAGGTTAGGTTAGGTTAGGTTAGGTTAGGTTAGGTTAGGTTAGGTTAGGTTAGGTTAGGTTTGGTTAGGTTTGGTTAGGTTAGGTTAGGTTAGGTTAGGTTAGGTTAGGTTAGGTTAGGTTAGGTTAGGTTAGGTTAGGTTAGGTTAGGTTAGGTTAGGTTAGGTTGGGTTAGGTTAGGTTAGGTTAGGTTTGGTTAGGTTAGGTTAGGTTTGGTTAGGTTAGGTTTGGTTTGTTTAGGTTAGGTTACGTTAGGTTAGGTTTGGTTAGGCTAAGTTAGGTTAGGTTTGGTTTCGTTAGGTTAGGTTAGGTTTGGTTAGGTTAGGTTAGGTTTGGTTAGGTTAGGTTTGGTTAGGTTAGGTTAGGTTCGGTTTAATTTTATCACATATTTCTTTTTAGGTTAGCTTCAATATTTCAAATAAGGAGCAATGATTGATTTACAAATCATTTGTCAATCAATAAAAGTATACAAATGGTTTATTTACTATCAATTATCGATATGTTCTATTTAATTTTATTCTGTAGTTGACTGCATAACCGTATATTAAAACCGTGTGTGTAATGCAGCATAATGTTTTCTTGCCTTTTAGTACTTACTTCACCATGCAAGGTGAATCCATAGATAAAGTCAACAATTCAATCAATATTTTTCTGCTGTCTACGGCAAGGCGTCATTCATGTCATAGACAAAATATGCAACTGTCAGATTTGTATCGATTTGTGTGAACGAATTATGAAACTTTGAACTGTGATAACTTTTTTAATCCTTTTTTGCGCCGCGTATAAATATCATTTTTGAAATCGGAACACTCGATTTTACGTGTTACAAAAAAAAAAAAATTCCCAAAAATGCTGTTGGTATTATCCAAATTTCCCCAACCCGGCAGGTCATTATTAGGATGCTGACTTATAATAAATAAAGAACTCCAGATTTCTATGCGGAGTTCAACATTCAAATTTGTGTCAGATAAAGAAAGAATCAGTAGCTCCACTGAGAATCTTGTGCAGCACGACAAGAACGGATATTTTCCGTTGGATTCCGGTTCGGGTATTTTGAAAAAGGCAACACGATCCTCGTAGCTGTGCAGATTTCTGTGTTGACCTGCTCTGGATCTAGACGCAGGTTATAGAACAAACAATAGCCTTCAAGATTGTTTGATAGTTTAACACAATCTCAATATATATGGTGTAAAAGCAATAAACAAAAGCTAAACATTAATAAATGCTAAATAATTAGATTTCACAGGATTAAAAACCTGTCATATTCGAATACTCCATTGACAACAATCGCCTCAAATCTGTATGGGAAATTAATGACCTCGGTGTATAATTTGATGGAAAATTGTCATTTGCACAACACATCAATAATATTTGCTTTTGTATAACTGAAGTTATTGTTGCTATATGTTAATATATAACATGTTAACTCTGTGGAAACTTGTAAGGTAGTCTCTATACTATGTAATAATCACGTGTAATCTGATTTTTATATGTACTGTTAGTTTCCCATGAATAAATAAAATAAAATATCGCGAATACGACGATGAAAACCCTAGGATTTGTTTTACGAGTGTGGAGTTCTTTCTATACGTACAAACTATTTAATTGCTATACCTGCGGTTCTCTATTCAGAAGCCGAGTGTCCCCACTACAGTACCCAAATTACAAATTACGCATACACCTATAAGGGTATATACATTTTTCGAATTATTATTAACTATATATAATTTTGAGTAATTTCAATCTACTGTAAAAGAAGTATTGTAAACAAGATTTTCTAAATAAATATTTTATATAAAGGTAATACGGCAATAATTTCAAATATATTTCGAAGACAATTTATATATAATGAAATCGGGAATAATACTTATTTCAGATATACGTTTCTTTTCACAAAAATAAAACAAACATTTTATGATATCATCCATGGCAATGTCGCCGTAAATAACGATGATGTTACGATAGGTGGTATTTACATTCACCATAGAAATCAGAAATAGAATTCACACAAAAAGTTTTGGGTGGAATTTGTATAAAAAATCATTTCTGCAAGTGACGTGCGCGCAGTTCTCACCTAGCATAGGACCTTTCGAAGAAACACGCCATTCTATGAAAAAATTACTTGTCTATTACAAAAAACTCGCAGAGTTATTTCTCGACTTTTTATTGTATTTTATTTTAACAAATTTAAATTACAATGTATAATTGCACTATTTTATTACATCTATTGTATATATTTATATTATTTCTTGTAAAATCCCCTTGAGCGTACAAATAAATTTAATATAAAAAGCTTCATCTCTGTGAAACTTGTATAATTTATCCTGAATTTAATATTTTTGTTTCCAGAAGTTGGTTCCAGCAATACGGGCTGGAGAAGCGCGCAGGGAGGTGACGTGCGGCCAGGTGAGGGGTCTCCAGCCGGGAGCGGCGGGGAGGGAGCAGGCGGTGGAGCGCCCTACTCTGATGTGGACATATCCTATCCCGACATCAAGCAGGAGTGCTCGGAGTACTCCAGGAGGGCCGACCAGCGCGCCGGTGAGCAGTTTATTCCCTTGGATTATCAATCCGCGGAGAGTGTTGTATAGATATACAGAATACATCAAAGTATTCAGAAATATTTTCTACCACGCTAAAATATCATATGCGTACTGACAATACCCTTAATAATCGGAGCTTTTTTTTTTTTGTTTTTTTTTTTTTTTGCTCGTATCATAATTTTGGATATTTCTTGAAGCGTAGTGAATGGGGACCTTCGGCTGTTTGGGTAAGCATTTATTTGTTATTCGGGCTCGTGAGGGACAATACGTCGCCGTCACACGGATTCGCATTTATTTTATTAGTAGGTACTGAAATGAGGACACCTTTTATTATTCTGAGGGTTCACTTCAATTGTTCGTAAAGGCTACCCTCGATTATTTTTATCCATTCTCTCTCTCTCTCTCTCTCTCTCTCTCTGCCATCTCGGATAAGCCTGAGCCTACTGTATGCATTTTAAATTACTTGTTAGAAATATAGAAATGCAGCATGTTCTTTAAATTTAATCTTCAATATGTTCACATTGTTATAATGTGCAATTCTTAAGATTTGTCTATTTTAAATAAAATCTATGCTTGTATGAAAGAACTCAATATCCTTAGCTTGTCACATACATAGAAGGAAATCACTAGACTTAATATTTTTGTACAAAATAATCAATCCTTCAATTGAAGCCCTGATTTTCTCTGTGAAGTATATATTAAAATTCCATTGTCAATGCGTTCAAAATATATATTCTATTGCGATAATACGCGAACAAACTACCACATACACTCAACATTGCCTAGACTACACAGAGTGGACGATGACTACGAGTTTGTAGATAAGTAGTTTGCAGCACATCAAAAATGATAGATTCTCAGTATGATGCGTGTTTTAAACGAATGAACAGTAGCATAATACTCCTGTCATATTAACACTAGAATTGACTCCCGAATCTAAGCATTCTGCTCGCTGTTGCGCATTTATACCTCCCAACGCAAAAATACCACTCGAATATATTTTTAGTT
Source organism: Agrypnia vestita (assembly GCA_016648135.1). Lineage (NCBI taxonomy): Eukaryota > Metazoa > Arthropoda > Insecta > Trichoptera > Phryganeidae > Agrypnia > Agrypnia vestita. The sequence continues at coordinate 1,796 of JADDOH010005295.1, read as the reverse complement.
ATCAATAGATTGCACAGTGTGGTAGCATTTACCGTGCGATCTCACACTGTGCATCTTCACCCTTAGATCCCAAATAATTACTTATACTTTTTTTACAAATAAGTACAAATAAATACAAAAATATTCTTACTACTTACTATCATTTTCTTCTTACTACTTAAACTTCTCTTTAATTTACACAAATCTATAAGATGTACTTGAATCTTTTTAACTGCAATCTAAATTTACACAAATCCATTATATGCACTTGAATTTATTAACATCAATTTAAATTACCCAATTCTATTATACGTACTTGTACCTTTTAAATGTATATCTGTCTTACGTTATTTAAATTTTTAAAATTTATATTTTGTATATTTGGTAAAAGCCCATAAGGCGTTAATTAAATAAATAAATTTTGCAGTAGATCGAAAATGCTAGACTCTCAGTATGATGTTTGTTTTAATTTAAACGAATGAACAGTAGCATAATACTCCTGTCATATTAACACTAGAAGCGCGGGCGTCCCAAATTTGACCCATTTCGATGTTCTTCCTGCTCTAGTGCATGTCTTATTATGCGTAGAGTCCTAATTTTTTATAACTTTTTATGAAATGTGATCATTATTATTTATACAATACTTCAACCACGTAATTCCAATATATATTTTTTATAATCGAATTTACCTCAAAGCTTGGTTGACCCAGTCATGGATGTCAGAGTTTTACTTCATCTTTCATATATATTAATTACTAAATTAGTCAAAACATCATTGATTTCATAGTTGCGCGCCATATTGAATATTAGTGACTCAGCGGTGGGGTGGCCTTGGAACCGCTACATTAGCGACCGGGCGCCAGTGGCGGGAGCGTAGCGTGCGTTTTGTTTCTGTCAATCGCCCGTACGAAACTAAAATATGTTTGCGCTCTATGGCTAAATGTACTCTAAAACTTGCCGAAATTATTCAATCTCTCAAAGATATCGATGAAGACAACTCGGAAGGCGAGCCGTTGCATTCATTCGATGAAGAGTGGCAACAAATACCCACAAATAGCGACTTATCGTCAACCTCAATTTATAGCCTCAAAATCTGATAAATACGGACAAAAAGTTCTGGTTGACTGTAGATAAGAACTTCAAATATATAAATCAATGCATTTCCGTACCTAGGCAAGCATGACGTCAGATCAAATGACGAACGTCTTGGGGATTACGTAGTAAAAAAAAATTTACGCAACCATACCTCAACAAAGGAAGAAATATCACTTGTAATAACTTATTCATCAATCAGAATAAAAAAAAATCAACAGCAGGTTTCATCTTACAACTGGGAGAAGAACAGCTGAGGCGTACGTTAATAGCAGGAACACATCAAATATTAGTATCAATGTACAAAACAAAATACCTGGGCGTCAAGACAACAGTTGTCAGCTAAAGTCTTCTTGCGCCGGTAACAAATCGTGTGTGAAATGTTTAGTCTATAAAAAACTCAAGAAATGCACATCGAAAGAGGAGTTCTCATACGCTCATTATGTCATTCGGAAGTGTAATTATACTACCGTTCTTGTCATTTTATTTTATTTTTAACGTTAATTATTTGTGATTATTATTCCTATTCTTTGTCAAAGTACACCAAAAATATGTGTAATCTGTAATAAAAACGTACTATTATCATTACGAGTTAAATTGTATACATATACTTTAGTTTGGAGACAAAAATTGGCCAAAATTGACACATCCGCGCTTCTAGTGTTAGAGTATATTTCGGATTTTCGATTGCGGAATTATTTTAAAGTAATCCATATTACCATTAA
>JADDOH010005294.1:0-18212 GCA_016648135.1 Agrypnia vestita | reverse complement strand
CCCAGTCATATATAGTCAGGAGGCGTTCCGATAGTATCATCATCATCATTGGCGGTGTCTCAGATATATATATCGGCAGGAAACGTTACGATAGTATCATCATCATCATCATCATCACTAGCGGTGGTTCAGATAAATATCATCAGGTGACGTTTCGATAGTGACAACATCATCTTCATCAGTGATGGCAGGGTTCCAGTTACACATCAGTCGGAGATAATTAGGCAGATCCCATCATCATCGATGGCAGGATTCTAGCTGTACACCATTTGGAGAAAATACACCGACATCCCTGGCCAGGGGCTAGGCATATCCCTACTGTCCAGATCCACCTTTCCATCTACTAATACGAGGGGTCATGGCCTCGTGAAACCACATGGCAACCAACCATTACAAGTATTTATTTATGTATTGTATATGTAAGTATATGTATGTATATTATATTTTATTAGTATGTATCTATTCGTACGTAGTGTATGAGGGGGCTCTTCACGGGTGGCACAACACCCGTGCGGATGTCTTCCCTCGTCTGGAATGGATTGAACGTATTGATGCATATCAGATTATAATAAGTACTACCTGGGAGGGTGGTTGCAGTCACTGTAGTGTCGCGAATGGCCAATGGGCTGCAGTTGCTCACAGGCGAGGGTTGGGGAGCCTAGGAAACTCCCCCTTCCCCACTCGCATATTTTTGACTTGACAGGTGGCCCGGGACCATCTTTACAGTAGCTTCAGTATATATACCGTAGTTTAACTTAGTTTAACCTGGAGGAGTTGGAATTCGGGGGGCAAACTGGCTCTGAGCCCGGACGCCAGACACTGACGCGAGGGATGGTGCGGTACTTTGCACAGAAGAGGCCCAACATGAAAAGGCGCATCCAGGCTCAGGTCAACGTATCCGGAACTCGTGTCGGGAGAAGGAAGATGGGATCAGTCACCGATGAGCCTTTGGGTATGGAGGGGCCGAATTTAAAGCAACCACATTTTCCGCGTACACATACATTTATACATACCTCCCACACCCCCTTTATCCATTAGAACCCAACGTACCACTAGAATGAGACATAGGGCCAGATACAGGTGACGGAACTTAGGCCGGCTAGTAAATAAACGTAACAATGTAATTGATATAAAGATAATGCAGAGTAAATATAAAAGATCGTCGGGAATAAGCACAGCGAGATAACGGCGGAAGATAAAATTATTAATCAGCGAGGGCGTCGAAGACGGAATCATCCATAGGAGCGGCTACGAAGGACTCGAGGGCTTTCAGGGGATCTATGTACTCTATATGTGCATGCGCATGTGATAACGGCACGTCACTAACCTTTCCAGTGGATGGCGGTCGATCCCATACAGGTAGGACAATGGGGGATCGAGCGGAGAGGGCGTGGGAGCAGAGGATCGCGCACTCTGGAAGCGCAGCTACACCAGATGCAGTGGTTTCAGTCCGTAGGAATGATAGGTAAATAATATAGGGCCACGGAACATAGTATGTTTAGCAATTGCACCGTAGGGCTTAATTGACGTGCTAGGTAGTTTTGTTTGCGTTTCCATGAACATTCACGAACTTCATACCCCAGTATTTAATTTAAGTTTAGCTTGCGTCAGGGTTACCACAAAACCAATTCATCCCCTATAGTTCGAAACAAAAAATTACACAACGTGAACTGGGGAGGTCTTGAATAAAGCGAGGGTGTTTGGAAATACTACGTTAAAAACCGTAGAGCCTTCACCCGACGTAGATAGATAGCTTGTTTACCTCTAACAAGGCGTAAACTCAGTTAGGAGTAGGATCGAGCTGAAAGGCGAAGAAGAGGAGCCATCACAAAGCTCGCGCATCAGACTTGAAATAACAGCTCAATTAGAGCTCGATCAGTTGGATAACAATCTCGTTTCCCCACACTAATGTCATGTTGAGTGGTATACAGTTACAGCGCATGCGCATTCACTTGTAAACATACCACGTGGTACTGACGCGCGGCGCGATGTCCCCGTGAGCTCGCTCGGTTACCGCGGCATGTCCACATTGCCGTGGCACGTAGAAATGCCGCGCTATGTTGTGCGCGACGTTGCAACGTCACGTAGACTCTATGCCGCGCGTGATGTTGAGGAACAATTTTTCCCATAGTGAATACATGGCTTCAATCGACCACAACCCGATCGATACCCACAAATCGTATCGGAGAATTTAATCTATGATTATTGAAAGACACTTTCGTCCATCGTTGTTCAGAGGTTTTAATAATCATTGATTCAATTTAATTGAATAAATATATACTTACATGGAAAAATATGTTTCTATGTTAATACATATGTTAATACATATATTTATATGTAAACACAGGACTCGCCTTTAACACTATAAACTTAATTAAAAGTGCCTTAGTTATGAGTAAAAAATATTTCAGTTTAATTTATTTATTAATTTTATAGTTATTAATACAATACAGTACAAGTTTATGCATATAAACATTTTATATTACATAACTTAAGTTACATTAAAGAGGTGTCTCACAGAGACAAAGCTATTATTATATAGGCCCTTTTTAACGCTGTACATATGTCCCTTGGGTATACCAGAAATAGCAGCAGGTTTGTGGACGCCATTAGTGATTGATATTAGTTCACGTCACAACATAGGCAGGAATCTACCGGCCAAGTTTCTGCTGCTAGCTATAGTTCCCTGTATACAGCCTTCAAAAAATTTATATATGTATGGATGTTCTTACGGTGGAATTGGTGAACGTTACATTGCGTAACGTGAACACTTAAGCCGACTTATACAGGTCATAAGTTCAAGACCGGTTTTTATAATTCAGAATATTTTGAGTATGTTCAAATTTGAACCGTTTTCGTCCGTTTACCATTCGTGCTCTTTATATTTCTGTATTCAGCTTAGGTTTTTGTGAGGATTAGTAATGTATTTCTGATATTATGAATTATGTGATGATGATACTGAATTTTTTTAAAATCATTTTCATTTGGTTTTTGTACTACAGGTGTAAAACAGACCAATAATTTGCGATTTCTCAAAGAAGAGCGAAGGCTTAGCGCTGGCTGTATTGCCGTTCCATTGGCGAATCGCTGACTGTCAGTTTGTTAATTAATTAATTTGTTCAATCTTATTTAATCCTTTCCAGATATTTGGTCAACTTCCTTCTACCATTCGAGATCCAACCTCCAATCTCCTACAAATGTAAGACTTTCTTGAGTTTCTTTTGAAGATTCGTGATAAAAATTATTTCGTGAGAATTTCTCCGACGCGCGAATTAACACGACTACCAATGTACGTAAATCAGTTAGCCGTGTGAATTTTTTCAAATAAAATTTATAACCGTAATTATCAGCCATTAGTTTACGAGAGCAGTTTGCAATAAAATATTCGATGTAGGTCTGATTTTTTCAAAATATTTTAGAGATGACAAGGCAATATTATAAGAGTTATATTTCGTACATTAGTTCAATTTTTACCTTCTCTCATGGTTACGTGTAAGCATCGCGCATGAAACAAGTAATTAAAGTAATAAAGTGTTTAAAGTGTGAATTTTAAAAAATTTAATTTGATAAAAAAAGAAATGTTTCGATGTTTAATCGAAGGTTTTTACGGGTATAACATATCTTACTTTTAACTACTTAAACTCTGTTTCCCATGAATCAATACATATGTCGCCAGCTGTACGATAGGTCGTAAGCCCTATGAACAGAGAAGATGGACCAACCAGAAACCCAGGGCCGTTCTGCGAGCAATAGCTCCCATACAGGACCTACACATTCGCCATTTTTCGGCATTTTTAATGCTAAAGTGGCCACACTCACCGCCCCCGCTGATACTCGTGGGAATGCGAGCGGGATGGGGAGGCGTCCACACAAAACCTCTTCTCTGCCTCCAAGGCGCAGGGAAAAACGACAATTGGAACATACCGTGCATCAATCAAGTGGAAATTACAAATTACATATATACAAGAAATTCTACAGTTTAATTAAGGAATCGGTAATAAGGTATAGAATAACTAGCTGGGGTCTAACTTGCAAAACTAATATTAGAAAAATTCAAAATATTCAAAATTCGGCTATAAAATTAATAAATAAAGAAAGTGCTACTAAAGATATACAGGAACTCTTCAAGAAACAAGGCTCTATGCCAATTAATGCTATCTTGTGGTATAAACTAATTACACGATATCATGAAGATGGGACATATAAGCATAGATTGATTCATAAACATAGTACCAGATTTACGGTTAAAGAAGGACTACGAATACCGAAGGTCATAAATAAATATGGACAAAGAACATTAAAATATGTCATACCAAAAATATTAAATAAAATCCCATGTCGTGTCAAAATGGATATTAATAAAAAAGGGCAAAATACAGAATTAATGAATATGTTATTAAATAAAAGAGACTTATTTTGATTTTGGTAATATTTGTATTTTTTCTTGTATTGTTGTATAGTATTGTTGATTTGTATTTGAGTTTATAAGATCTATTGTAATTAATTCATATGAATGTATTTCTGGTAAATACAATTTATTTATATATATGTATTGATGCACCTACAGACAAATATCAATGTGATGTTTTGTGGGTCTGAGATGTAAAAAAAAAAAAAAAAAATTAATAAATAAAAAAATAAAATAAAAATTACAAAATATGAATGCACAAAGTCCATAATGTTCATAGTAATAAGTATAAAGATAATAACACAACATGTGTACATGCAACTTAGGAGCCAGATCAATTAAAATGAATACAGAATTACACCTTAGAGGCAGTTATTAGAGTAATACACTCCCGTCAGAGGAAAATTTAAATAAAATAACAAGCACAAACATTAAGGGACTCGCCAGTCCGGAAAACCACTGCCGGAAGATACAACCACGGAAATGTTCCTAAGTAATTTAGTTACGTCTATAGAAATTTCGCCGTAAATGATATCGCTAGTGAAAAATAAAAACTATTACACAGCAGTCACACTCCAACAGGAGACCCCCTAAGAATTTCCCAACGGGAGACCCACACCCGAACGAAAGCTCTGAAATACGACAAGTTATTAGCATTCCTGAGAAGGTAAGCCTTTACTATAGTAATACCACCTACAACCCTTACCAAGTCCTCTCGATAATCATCTAAAATATCCTTTAATAGGTGTTCCGGCGAGACACCTCACGTACACCACGGGTCACTGGCAAGTCCCAAATCAAATAACTTGCTCCTGAATTCACCGTGACCCGAGACCATCTGCACCGCGAAATAGTCAAGCACTGGAGGATCAAGCTATTATGATCTAATATCAATAGTTATGGAGATATGCGACATAAAAGTTTTTATTTTTTCAATATTTCTAGCTGATTTTTCGTAAAACTTTGGACTGTCATTACAGTACCCAATATCGAATATGAAAAATTCATTCCCTTTAATACAAGTCAAATAAAATAATAAAAACCTTCCATTTCCAATTGGAAAACATTCCAGTTGGAAATTTTTCAGGGTTTTTCTCATTTTATTTAACTTGTATTGAAACGAATGAATTTTTCGTAATCGACATAAATCACTGTAATGATGGTCCAACGTTTTTCAAAAAATAAGTCAGAAATATTGAAAAAAAAATGCAAACTTTGATGTCGCATATCTCCATAACTATTGGTATTAGGTCATGATAGCTTCAACACATAATCAAGGCAGGAATTTAGTCCTGCGATGTTATTAATGTTTTACAAATAACCCTGTATATGCCAAAGATATAAAATAAATATAAAATCTTACGCACGAACATAATCATGCTTTCTTTAAGATAGGTCATGACACCCACTGCAATGGTATCTAGTATTTCAATTAACGTATTAACATTCTAAATATAAGCATTATTTTTACTATTACGTTCAGCAACGTATTAGTGTTAAAGCAAATATTTCATCATCACTCGTTAAGACTCCCGGCTGGTGGCAAAGCGTTTTTTACCTGATCTAAAGTAAACGTTGTTCTAGATTTAGGATAGGCGAAATGACCTCTGTCACACATACACACTTGCACACATACTGGACCACTTTTGTCGGGCGGTAACCGGTTCCGAAAGTTTCATCTCATCGTGTGGAGATGTTCGCAGTTGTCTGGACCACGACCTATTACGTTGATGATTTCAATTTGTGATGTGTTTGCTTTTATTATTGGGTACCACATATTTGCTTACATTAAGTATGTTAAATAGAAAGCCACTTAGGGTAAAACAAGCAAAGAATGCGCACTTAGGAAACTTTTTATTTTTTATAAATATTATGATGAAATGACCTACATGTGATAACATGTGAAACTGCAAGATTTTCAGAAAAAATAACTTGTTTCGAAGAAGGGAAGAATATTAAAAGTTCCCGAAATGAACATTAAAAATAATATTTTTTCGTACAATGTCAGTTATTCGTACAAAAATCTCATTGAATTCTCAAAAGTCAATTATTGATTGCATTTATCATGCCACCTTGCTTCGCACTTGGGCATACAAATTTACCAGAAAATGGTTTACCGGTTAATCTATAAATTACATTACCGGTTAATCTATAAAACAAAATTTAATAGCGGTTTATGAAGGTATCAAAAGGAAACATTATTGCATTATAATATTGATAAAAAAATCAATAAAAATAAATTTTTACAAGATATATGTATATTACAGATATCCCCGAGAGACCAAGCTATTTTTATTTTTTATTTATTTATTTTAGAGAAAATTAACAGCACATTAACAAATATAAAATAATGGATATTAAAATTATGCATTTGCAAATTTTCCACAGAATATAGTAATTTATTAGAACAAGTGTGACGCAGTAAAATAATTTCAACAGCAATTGGAGAGGGTGGAGGGGAGTGTGGGACGGGAGTAGAAGGGAAGATGAATTGTACGAATTAGTTTGGGTGCGGTTGTGTCGATATTGTTTATTTTACGTCTCTTATCGTTGAGTTAAAATATCATATAATAGTTTGTGTTAAATGTAGGTACACAAAGGAGTGTTGTTTTGAGTTGGTCTTACAAAGGGGGAGATGAAAAGTAAGTGAATGTCTGTTATTGCGAAAGCATATGAGAAAGTAGGTATGGAAGCCTTTTTGGGTGTTCCTTGGGCTTACAACCTATCGGACGGCTAGCTTAAGTGATCACTTTACACAATACGACGTTCATCAACTCACCCATGATAGACTTCCAGATAAATAATGATTAGTATGGCCAATAATAATGATGATACGGCTGATTCTAATGATCAATGCGTATAATGACTCTTACTACGTGCCCACATTAGAACGGCTATGCAAACAAATTATTTGTGCAACATCTTAGTATCAATTAAAAGAATTGTTAATTACATTTTGATGATCCAATATGCCAGTAATGTAAATTGTAATTACGCCCGAAATTCTCTTAATAATAATTACACTGAAAGCGTGAAACAGGAAGATGGCGGCCGTATAATATTATTACGATTGCATCTTCATAAAGAAAGTGCGGGCATTCACATCTGTTCAGCATTGTCATGCCAAACACGTTATTGTACATTCTCAAATGTATTTACATATCAATTAAACTGTCAGACCAGTCCGCAGCTAGGGGAGAACGGGGTAATGGGAGCCTACTATGGGCAATTTGTGATAAAAACCACATTTTACCAGAGTTTACGATCGCAAGAATGTGCCTACTTTTCGTTCAATCATCATCGCTCTTATTACCCGACGGCTCTCATTACCCTGTTCTCCCCTATACGGAGACTTGCAGTAGTATTGTCACGCAGAAGGAACAACGTACTGTCTGAATCCCTTTTAAATATGTCACCACACTATCGCAGGAACTAGAACGGTCTAAAAACGTCTAAAAATAACTAGAACAGCCTAAAAGCGACGAGAACCATCTCCTAAACGTTAGAAGATTTAAAAAGTTCTAAAAAAGCAGAATTTGGATATAAATAGCGCGGATCTAGGCCGCCGCGCAGTCGTTGTGTTTTGACATTTGACGACGGCCGGGATGGCCAGTCATGAGATAATCGAAGCGATAAAGAGCGCAGCACCTAAGTGGCGATATTAAAAATCGCAACTTCTATGCGCGAGAATTGAATATTCTACGAGAGATAAATAAGTGTTACCCAGCGATAATAATGAGTTCATATATGACCGATAGTATGCGAAATAATGTAGATTAAAGAAAAGCGCTAAGTTTAATCTACGTTAAGGGACTTTGTACATATAATAATTAATTAATCGTTAGTAAATAAATCGCAAATTAATTTCTAGTATTTTCATTTGCCTCCCGCAGCTACGAGACGTAACAATATTTTATATTAGTAATAATTAATGATATGTATTTAATATTCAGAGGCGTAACATACCTGTAGTATTTAAGGGATTAAAAACATATTCAATTTCAATTACGTTTACAACGTAACTATTGCACATTAAAAATATGTTTTCTCATACGTTTACAGCCTAGGTACATTGGTTAATATTTTTCATTGACAAATTATTTTTAAACATTCAAAATGGCGGTATTATGTGCTGTCACGTTAATGTCCTTCGATGTTTCCTCCTTCACATATTTTGATGATTTTTAGGTGAGATCTTGCTTCACAATTCTGTGGGCGAATGGAACAATCGAATGAGTCAATAAATGTAGGTTTTCAGGAGAGTGAAAACAAAATAAGGGATTTTCTTTTTTTTGCGAAATATCTCTAAAAGCCTTCATTAGCACCAGTAGTTTTATTATTTTCACAAAAACGTTTAACCAAGTTGACTAATGCCGTCATTTCTTGCCAATTTTTTCAAATATCATGTCATTTTTCTTTTTTCAAAAAATTAAAACAAAGTCGCATTTTAGTTTACTTCCTGACTCATATAATTTTTCCTTGCTAGATATGGATCTAAAGAACAACTCTGCATACTCAACTTAAAACTCGATTTTACTGACATATTCGCTTATTCCTTACGCTCACAGAATTTTCAAAAGGACATTTCAATAATCTGTCTGGAAATACGAGAAAAATTTAAATTTTAACAAAAATTTATTATACCTAAAATATTTTTGCATGTAATTTTTTTTCTGGATTTTTCTTTGTTATTCTCCTTTTTCTATAGATAGCATATTGAAAAAAAAATTGCGCAGATGAAATCAGTTTGAAAATAATTTTCATATTTTTTGCAGATTATTGAAAGAAATTTAATATTAAGTGATAGTAACAGGAAGAATTGAGACAACTCAATTGAATTGAGAAACTGGGTGCACATCGGTTGACAAGGAAGATAAAATAGTGTAAATTTATTTGAGGTTAGAGAAAAAAAATAGTGAAATTTTTTTTTTAATATTTATATTTAAAATGTCTACGCTTTAGTTTGATTAATTATTGATTATCGAGAGGAAATCAAAGAAAGCGACCGGAACATAAAAAATCAAGATAATACTCGTTGACGGGTACTACGATGCTGCGCAGATGCTGATAACGAGATTAAACCCTTACCCAAATACAACAACAGGAAGTAATAATAAAGATTTCTTCTCAATTATTTTTTGATCTAATTACGAAAATCGCCTTTGTATATTTTTTGCCTCACAAAGACGCGTACATAATTCATTCAGTATGAAAATTTATTTAGCAAACTATGTATGTGCTGTTCATATAATATATACAGAGTTTCTCGTAACTAGTAGTAAAAAATTCGGAGGAGTCTTCTTTATTGAATTTTGAATGGAAAATATTCTTACGCTTTGGGTGAATGTCGACAGTTACGGAGATATCGACATCTAAGTTGGCATTTTTTTCAATATTTCTAGCTTATCGTTGTAAAACTGACAATAATATTTCTAGATAAACTGATAATAACTCATGATAATATTTCAAACCTGTCGTTAATAAACGTTTCATGATAATCTGTTAGATAATTTCATTTGTTGTAAAATTTAAACACAAACTGAAGCAAATTAAGAAGAATATGTAATTTGGATTGACGGAAATGGTGAGTTCATTCATATTGTAATTGTGGTAATGTTAAAAATAATCAGTGTAAATTTTACATTGATTCCGCATTTTTTTAATGGTAGGTACTAATTAATGTATGACTTACCAATGTGAAGCTGGAATTCAAACAAAAAATATCCCGTCTTCTTTGACGGGTTACAGCTAGTTTTTATATAAAATATCACAGAGCTAGAAGGCACATTCCATGTCTCAGAGGCATTACACAAGAAACGACACTTAATGAAATATTGTACAAGTGATAAAGGATTTCGGCGTGCTTCGGCGTTATGATGAAAATCTCTAGCACGATATCCTTCGCAAAAATTTGCAAACAAATATGGTGATTTGATCTGCTCTGCATTCACGTTTTATTGCGTGTTCCTTGGGCCGCCCGCAGCAGCCGGAGCTGGTGTGGAGATTGACACAGATACGGACGATCCGGCGTAGGATGATCACGAGCGAGGTCCACGACGATGAGCGTTCGTGGTTAGATCAACAGCCATAATTAACTTTTTATCAGAAGTTAAATCCATGCATTCACTAGAGGGCAAATTGTCCCTCAACATCACGCACGGCATAGAGTCTACGTGACGGTGCAACGTCGCGAACGGTACCCGAACGAGCTCACGGCGACATCGCGTTGCGCGTCAGTACCACGTGGTATATTTACAAGTGAATGCGCATGCGCTGTATCCGTCAACATGACATTAATGTGGGGAAACGAAATTGTTCTCCAACTCATCGCGCTCTACCAAAGCCGTACAATTTTGTGTAACACTTCAAACCGTGAATATAAAAATTAAATGATGTGAGGGCCAACAGCGTTCCTTAATGTTGTCTTACTCGGGTATGGAAGGCCCGATTATTTGTAAGAAATTGTCAAAATCAGTTGTTGTCATTCGAGTGAAATTCACAAAATATCCGTCAGATATTCAAAGATCTCATAGAATATCCGTCCTTCTTCCTCTTTGTAGTAAGTAATTTCGCACCGACCACCTTTTTCTCCTCTTACGTTTCGATAAACTCGTTAAAATAAATAGATACGCGGATGTCATCATAACCTCATCGGGCAACAATTGTAAATAGATACGCAGCTGTCATCATAACCTCATCGGGCGACATTTCAGCGACAAGTGATGTGTGAGTCCCGGTGTGTACACGTCAAATGACCGCGTCATTGTCCCCGAAACATGAGCGTAGATGTTGATGCGACATGCCGCGCGGAATGTTTCGCAATTTGTCCCCTGGTGAATACGTGGCTTAAAACACAAAGAGGTGACGTCGCATGGAAATGCGGTCCAGTTCTGAAATCTCATTGCGAAATATTCTACGCCCGGGAGTGTGAATCAAATTTGGCGATTCTGCTCCAGATGCGAATCGTGATTTTATTGTGAGAAATCAGAACAAGGATTATTACAATCGTTCCAATTGGATCGGCAAAAGTTATTTGAAATAGTGCGCTGGAATGTTCGACTATACGGAGACTTCCAAGGGGCAGGCTAAGCCGTTTGCCTATCTTTCCGTAAGCCGGAGTTCAAATGTATTTTAAACTAGCTGTGCCGCGTAGACTTTTAGTACACTGTTTGGATCATCATAGAACTTTCGCAAACCTTCTAGAACATTCTCCTTCCAGAACTTTTAAGAAATGTATTGAATGTACAGGAGCCTTCTAGACGCACCGACACATTCCGCCACTTAGTTTATAACCTTATAGAACTTTCTGGAATTTTCTAGAACCTTCTACTTCCAGAACTTTCTTGAGCAGGTTTTTCCGGAACCTTCTAGACTCACCGACACAGTCGGCGCGCCTATTCTGAAACAATCTGAAGCATTTGCGGCCTTCCCATAACAAAACAATGTGCTAGAAAGCACATTTTCGTCACCCACTCCCACCCACGCACAGCCACCCTCACCAAACTCGCATATTTTCGATGTGACACCAAGGGATATCCACCACCATAACCACCGGCGGGCGGTTGTGGCTGGTTGTGGAGAAAACTTGGCGGGTAGTGAAACACGGGTTTCTATATTATATATATATATTGATTACAGGAACTGGCGCAACCACCAATAAGGAGCATTACGTCAACTTCGAATTTTTTCTTCTTTTCCTCTTGTACATAAATCTAAGCGTGGTGATCCTGTGTTTTTTTTTGTAACATGATACACATTACGCGTATATTTCTTCCGGTCATGAGTTGATCACATCATTTTAACAAGTTTCTGCTCCAGGTGCCGACTCTGGCAGCGCCAAGCGCCATCTACGGCTGAATCTATTGATAACGCTAAACAGGAAGTGGCGCGGACAGCGAGACAATTCCACTCCCTTGCTTCGACGAGGCACACGCATCATGTCTGTTCTCTCTGTGTATAAAAAACGAGCATGCCTTTCAGTGGTCGCATACGATGTGTAACATTTGACATTTCACAATTAAAAAAGTAACCCATAAAAAACAAGTTTTTATTATACTCCCTTTCTCATTTACTAGTTGAAACATTTTTTTTCGCTTAACCAGCGCGTTGGGCTTCGGTCGGGCGACGCTACGAAAGGGAGTAATAAAAAATTTCCAAAAATCCAAAATTATACTATAATCAGGTTTCGCGTCTACCAGACGCGTTGAAATATTTTCACGCAACTTATTAAGTTGTATGAAAATATTTCAACGCGTTTCAAAATTTGAAAAATCCAAATAATTATTAATTTTTTTTAACGCCGCGCCGTTGCTAACCAAACTTTTCTAATGATTCCAATTTGAAAAAAACAATAAAATTTCTAAAAATCCGAAATTATACTATAATTATTAATTTTTTTAATAGATCTTCTTGATCGTCGCCACGAGTCTGCTTGCAAAGTTTCAGCTCGATTGGATCCAGGAAAGGGGTTTAAAATGGATCCAAAATTTTTTCGTCAGACAAGAAGACAAGCAGACACCACGAGTTAATATAAAGAGAGTAAAAATATCAAACGAGCTGCAACAGAAATTAACATCAAAATTTAAAAAAGCTAATACCTATATATTTATTAATTAGCAAATACAAGTAAAGAAAATGTATGTGCATTTATTTATTATTGAATTTTGCCGGAATAGGTACCGTAAATCTACATAAGCATTTTTATTTGGAAATGTGTTTGTTCAATTACATGTTTTTATTTATTTTCATAGATGGCGGTGGTGTGCCGCTATACATATTGTATGAAATAATCGCATAAATTACATAAAATTTGAGAATTTAAATCATTAACGGTAGTTATTGTTTATATTAATGTAAAAAAATTAAGTATTTATTGGATAATTTCGAAGATATAAGCCAAAATATATCAAAGTTACAACACGCACACACTTGACACCAGACGCGCAACATGTATACAAAATCAGAAGCGTTAAATGTTGGAAGTAGACGTCTTCGCTGTGATGTGGCACTTGCTGGACGTTGATTTGTTTATAAACGATAATTTTTTTCTATCGCGCGTGCTCATTGGCCAAAAATTGCGCGCGCTTCCCGGGTGTGATGAATCACCTGTTTCTATAGATTTTTTTATTTTTATTATTTTTTTTTGAACTCTAAGATGATTTAAATGCTACGCGGGAAAAATTGAGCTAAGCCCACCTGGCGGAGTATTGGGGCTACAAAAATTTGGGGATGATGAAACGCTAGTATTGGGAGGGAGTTAGTAGCGATTGATCGGATATAGGTTACGGGCAGTTACTATTCAATTCTTATAAATCATATTAATCTTGTGGTAAAGCCGTGTTTGGTACAAATGGTTGACGATCGATGCGGTCCGAGCGGTCCACATGTGCTTCCCATAAAAAAATGCTGAACACGGTTTTCGTAGATTTGGGTCGCAGTTATTGCGTTTCGAGCCGTTAAAAAACCGATTAACGTCTACTCTAAGGTGACGATGATATTGACAGTTCCACGAGGTTTCTGAATTATGGGCTTTTTTGCTGGGTTTTTGAAACCGTTTAAATGTCATTAATCGCCTTCTTAAGTGGATTGCCGCGCAAGAGAGATAGCAGAATATGAGCAAAAGTAAGGAAGGCAGGTCCTAATCGGGGGATCGCGAGAGGAAAACGCCCCATAAATAATTTATAGGAATTGGCCGTGAAGCACGGATAAAACGTATACGATGTACCAGAGGGGTGACCTTAACTGAGCGGATAATGATTTATTTTCGTTTCGCGGGAGTCGGATAACGTAGGCAGATAGGAAAGTTAACTATAATTCCATTATATTTATCTGTAGACTGACGCTCTATCGAGGAGCGAATAATGATTCATTTTCGTTTCGCGGGAGTCGAATAACGTAGGCGGATAGAAAAGTTAACTATAATTCTATTATATTTATCTGTAGACTAACGCTCTTCAGGCTTTTACAACAGATAGGTAATTGTGCAATGACGGTATATACAGTTAGGAAAGAGATAACGATAACATGTAAGCATATTAATGGCACGACAAGAAAATAATATACTCAAATATAGATACAATATATTAACTATGTAATCACTACAAACCTGTCCGACGTTAGCGTAGTTTCAACAGGACGGGTAACGTGTATACGATTGGCTATTCTAGCTCAGATTTCGCCGGGTTTGGTAGTAATAACCCACAAAACATAATTGAACAAGTGTATCCAGATAAGAATATTGTAAATAAAATAATATGAATTTGCGGCCCATATACACATGAAATAAAAGGATAAAGCGTATGGGGATCTTATAGATGGATGGATAAATGAAACAAATATATATAGGAGTAAATGCAAGTAAAAAGCAAGCATATAAGTACCAAAAACATAGGAGAACATAGTGTGATAGAAATTCGAAGACGGGAGGAACAATAATGTGAAGTGGAACGGATATAGCAAGAGCATGTAATAATGATAAACGTACAAATACAGACAACTACTTGAGACCGATTCGACAGATACTAGCAATCTTTCAACACACCTCTAAGAACATGGTGAGTGGTATATAGTTATCAGCGGAGGCGTCCAGTACCTTGGCAATAAATAAGCACTGAAATTAATCCGACGCCTTGCCTGCGGCACTGGAGGTTTATTTACTTATTTATTTTATTTATTTTCATTTATTGGGTTTCTTACAGCCATATAATTAATCAATCTTTGAAGAAAAACAATAATTGATGTACAGAGTTTTGGGCCAATTACGCGAAAACACATACATACAATCGATAAAAGAATAAGAAAAACATGTCCAATAGTGGGGTTGTGTGAGTGTGTATTTGTGTGTTTATTTATTTATTTTGTTTTGGGAAAAATTAAAAGCAAAACGATCTTAAAAATTTTCCACTGAATTTAAAAATTTACTTTAACTTACATTAATAGTTTATTGTGTTATAGCGATTAGTACTCTTCCAGTATTATATTGTTCGAGAATATTCACTGTCTATGTAACATAGTTATTTTGTGGATCAATCTTACCGCCAATAAAAATAATAATAAATGGTTACAAATTATGTTTAAATTCCGCAACGGAGGGATCTAATACGTTCCAGTGCGCGGGGTGCCGCGGGCATAAGACAGGATTCATTGGGTGATCCACGAGAAAAGATCGCCCAAAATTAATTTAAAATTAGGTATAGTACCTTTGGATGATTGTTATATCTAGGTATGCAGTGTGCACGTGGTGAATATATGGAAATTGATCCCATGATATAGCGGCCAAGAAACGTTAAATTTCCGATAAAGACGAGTGAAAATACGAGGGAACGGGACATTATAATGGTAGATAATGAAGAAACATCAACTATGATTAGGGGAGTACCCGATAGATTGTGTTTACGGTTGATCAAACGACAATATGGACTGAACTTAGAAATTAAATATTAAAAATTAATTATCGCGCTTGCGAAGCGAAAAATATACCGTCCGAAGCCACCAAGTCCGCCCCAAAACATAGATAGGGACAGCAACAGAAAAGGTGGAGTCAATGACGGCTGAAAGTGGTGTCGGGGTTGTGGACTGCAAAAATAGACCTTAGTAGGCGGCATTCTGATATCAGGGGTGGCATAGATTAGTGAAGCCAAAGAGGCGGGACATGGGCCCTTTTCCCGCTAGGGGGGTTTTAAAATGTCAAGACACAGCAGAATTCGGGGAGTCGGTGTGGACATCTACGAGGGTGCAAAATCCGCGTCGGTTGTTTTTTCGAGTGATAGAACCGTGAGTGATTGTTACCGTCGAGTGATAGTGTCTCAGTGGTTGAAAATTATAGTTTAACTTCAAGTGAAAGTTGTGTACGGGTAAATATACTCTTCGACATTGTTGATTGCTCACGTTAAAAGAAAAGGGGGGTACGGGTTTGATTTTATTTTATAAAGGGTAATTAATTTGGCATATTAGAACTTCGGAAATTACTGCGCTTTAATAAGTTGATTAGTCCGGCATATATAGAACTGATATTTGCAGATCTCCGGAAACTAGCTGTGCGTTATAAAGATACCTATTTTATGCTAAACACGCGGGAAATTGTTAATAAATCTTGTAAAATTACCTATCTTATGCTAAATACGCGAGGTTCTGTTAAAAGGGTTTTAACTCAGAGTACGGGTTTGATTTTATTTTATAAAGGGTAATTAATTTGGCATATTAGAACTTCGGAAATTACTGCGCTTTATTAAGTTGATTAGTCCGGCATATATAGAACTGATATTTGCAGATCTCCGGAAACTAGCTGTGCGTTATAAAGATACCTATTCTATGCTAAACACGCGGGAAATTGTTAATAAATCTTGTAAAAATACCTATCTTATGCTAAATACGCGAGGTCCTGTTAAAAGGGTTTTAACTCAGAGTACGGGTTTGATTTTATTTTATAAAGGCAATTAATCTGGCATATCGGAAATTCGGAAAACTTCGGAAATCACTATGTTCTATAAAGTTAATTATTTTTGTCGTCTTACTAGGTTCACAGAATAATTTTCGCAGAATTTCAGGAAACGGTAGAGTTCAAATTTAGTTAAATTTTCGTTTTACTAAGTATAGTATTGGCGGATCTCTGGAAACTAGCTGTGCGTTATAAAGATACCTATTTTACGCTAATCACGCGGGAAGCTGTTAAAAGATAACGGAGTTGTTACTAACAGATTCGATTTTAAATAAGTCTTATAAAATACCTATCTTTGCTAAATACGCGAGGTCTCATTTTAATTTTTACATTTGTAAGGCATATAATATTTCGTTATATGAAATGTTTCGATTAGACCGGGTTTATTTTAGTTATCGAAAGAATATTTAGTTTATTTTAATAATTTTTTGTTTATGTTTAATAGTAAGAGTCCGTTAAAATTATAGCGAATAAAGTCTGGGATTAAAATACGTTTAGTGAAAAATATATAGCTGATCTCGCGGGGTATCAGGTCCAGCCCATAATAATCTAGATTTTCATTTCGTTTAAAATTATATAGAGTAATTCCGTGAGAATCGGGGTTTATTTACAATTTCACAGATGTATAAATTCCATTATTCTAGAAAATTATATAAAATAATCTCGTGAGAATCGGGGTTTATTTACAATTTCACAGATGTATAAATTCCATTATTCTAGAAAATTATATAAAATAATCTCGTGAGAATCGGGGTTTATTTACAATTTCGCAGATGTATAAATTCCATTATTCTAGAAAATTATATAAAGTAATCGCGTGAGAATCGGGACTTATTTACAATTTTACAGATGTATGAAATTTCATTATTCTAAAAAATTATATAAAATAATCTCGTGGGGGTCGGGGTTTATTTACGGTTTTACAGAAGTACAAGTTTCACTATTTTATAAAGTATATAAAATTGCTTCCATTCGGCCCGGGTTATCTTATATTATATAGGAAAACATAGGTCCCGCGCTATTAAAACATATAAAAACGTTTCATGTGGCCGGGATTATTACGCGCGTTGGGAAAAGTCTATAAGGTAAAAATAAGTTTAATTTGATTCGGGTATTTTATATTTTATGAAAGATATTTGCCTCGCGGACTTAAACTATGAAAAAATGTTTCAATTAGTTCTGGTTATACTTTAGGAGTGATGTAAACTTCGCGGTTGTATAATTTGGGTTACTTTGTATTATACAAAAACGTAAATCTCGCGTATAAAAACGCGTATAAAAAAAAAACGTATATCATGTATTCAAACATATAAAAACTTCTAGTACATTGTTTCGATAGACCGGGGTTGTATTATACTTATAAAGATG
>JADDOH010005292.1:0-17953 GCA_016648135.1 Agrypnia vestita | reverse complement strand
GGTAATAATAATAGAAGATAATAAGGTACTGAATAATATTTAAATATTTTGAAAAAAGCTTTAAATTTAAACGATTTATGAATTTAAATGGATTTTAAGAAGGTTTCTTATTTCGTAAATAGGTACATATTATGTGAATCATTTAATAATAGAGGTGGTAATAATAATAGAAGATAATTAGGTACTGAATAATATTGAAATATTTTGGAAAAAGCTTTAAATTTAAACGATTTATGAATTTAAATGGATTTTAAGAAGGTTTCTTATTTCGTACATAGGTACATATTATGTGAATCATTTAATAATAGAGGTGGTAATAATAATAGAAGATAATAAGGTACTGAATAATATTTAAATATTTTGAAAAAAGCTTTAAATTTAAACGATTTATGAATTTAAATGGATTTTAAGAAGGTTTCTTATTTCGTACATAGGTACATATTATGTGAATCATTTAATAATAGAGGTGGTAATAATAATAGAAGATAATTAGGTACTGAATAATATTTAAATATTTTGGAAAAAGCTTTAAATTTAAACGATTTATGAATTTAAATGGATTTTAAGAAGGTTTTAATTTTTTGAAATTGGTTCTGAATGGTTAGTGATGCGGCGATAGGAAGATTATTGAAGTAATTAATGGCTTTATACATACAGTGGTTCTGCATTTGGGTTGTTTTAAAATTAGGTGTTATGATTTGATTTCCATTTTTTATAAGTTCAAAGTATTCCTGGTTTTCAGTATTTTTTTTTCCTTTAGATATTTTCAATATGGAAACTTGCTTGAAAATATTATCCACCTTTGGTAATGAAAACAATATCAAAAGATCTTTTGTTTCCTTAAGATCTTAAGATTCTTTTGAAAGTTTTTACTTTTTTCAAACTAAGCTATGTACCTGTGCTATGAAAATAGGACTAACGTGCTGGTGTTCTGGAATGGGGTTCTAACCACCGACCACCAGGCTAGGTCAATCGGCGAGCATTACCATTACACCAACAAGCTACTCTTCGCTTGTTGCTTCTTTCTAATTGTCATATGAAGGTTAAATAACTTTATGATGCGAAAATTTCTGTCGATCGGCGAGAGAAATGAGGTGATTTTACCGTGTGCTTTCGGTCGGCACCTCGCCGTTGAATCGGGCTTCCCATTGTCGGATCGCCCCGAGAGTGATTGGTCCATCGGCACGCTCGAGAGACTAGAGTCCCAGCAGGCCTAGACGCCCCTCGAAGTGTTATGTAAAAAATGTCGATTTCAAGGGAATGCAATGCACGAACCTTGAACACCTCCCACGTGGCCGAGAAGGGCAGCACGGCCAGCCCCACGAGCAGGTCCGCCACGGCCAGCGACACGATGAACAGGTTGGTCACGCTGCGCAGCTTGGACGAGCAGAACACGGCGGCGATGACCAGGCAGTTACCCGCGATCACCAGCACGTTGATGATGCCCAGCACCGCCAGGCTGGTGAGCAGCGCCGGGTCCGACCAGCGGACCGAGTCTCGCAGGGCCGCGCACGCAGTCTCGTTCAAGCTGTTGTGCATCATACGCGACTCCTTCGCTGCCACTCAAGTTCTAGCTTAATTCTCCTCCACTTCTATATCTCCTCTTTTTATCTCACACTTTCAACGGTGCCCCACTTGAGACCATTTTACAACCCTAACACATTTTAAATTATCGTATTCTTCGTGATTTTTTTCACATTTTTGTTTAATTCGGTTCGATAAACAACGTTATCTATACTAACACTGACAGTTTTAGTTATTTATTAAATTTGACAATAAATAACATACGCAGAACGATTCAAATCTCAATATATTACTTTATCACGAAACACAGTAAAAGTGATTTAACATTTTTAACGGTGCAAATAGACACAAATATTTAATATATTATATATCGACATTAACATTAAATATAATATTATTACCCGTTTTTATAATAGGCGAAGACTTCATAAATTTTGACACATATATAACAACAATTTATCTAACATTTATTTGACTAACAAAGTTATTTTCTTTGGAATTTTACTGGTTTAAGCGTATTTGTTTTCCTGGTAAGATTTTATATGTACACAAATTATTTGTCTATTTTATTTAAATCTTTTAAAGAAACGCAACTTTTTAAATTATTGAAATTACTTTCAAGTATGAATTTCCATCAAATGTTGTATATCTAAACCGCATTCCAAAATAACACAACCTTCAAAATGTACCTAAGATTGTATTTAAGATATCAATTTCAAGATAACTTTGTAAATATTATATATGATTATAATATTATTTTTATGTACAGGTTTTTTTTATTCATATGGGTTTTACACTCAACTTTATTTAAATTATATATCACACTTTTTAATACACATTTAAAAAAACCATTCAGGTGTGAATGGGCATTCTCAAAACATCACGAAAAGAGTTATTCAGGGCGACTAAGTATAATTTAAATACTTAGCGAAATAATTTATTAAAGTTTACACAGGTGGCAGTATTTACAAAATCATGGAGGAATTTCTCGAAATATTGACGACAATTTTAAATCACTTTTTATTTCAGATTCTTCGCTGGGCTCCATTTTAGTGAAACCTTTTTAGTTCAGTGCATTAAATCGCATTTTTAAACATATTTCTTATTAAAATTTAAAAAAATATTTCTTTCAAGCACATTTTTTCAATTTCTTTTTCATTCAATTCACAATTTTAGAATGTTGTCAACCGATATTAAACTCGGTTCTTGACTTTTGGGCTGACTGCGAGCAAGTCCTGCATCTGAAACAAAATTGAAATATTTTAATATTCGAGGCAAAAATGTATGCTTAGAAATCAGTAATTATTGTAAATATTTGATGTTAGGGTAAAATAACGAAATTAAACAGCCGGAGATGGGGAATAAACCTCGGGCCAGCAAACTCAAATTTAACGATGTTGCTACCACCGAGCCTGCGTGACCCGTAGGTCATACCCTACTGTACCCTACTGTCATACCCACTGCGCGGCCCTCGTAGCGCAGTGGGTATGACACTGGCTTCCCACACCGAGGGTTCCGGGTTCGATTCCCGGTGAGGTCATAATTTAATCTATGTGATTTACTCAAGCCTGGGTGTTTTTGTGATGTATTTCGCTTCTGTAATTGGGCCTCATGGCCTGTTGAAGCGTAAAAAAAAAAAAAAAAAAAAAAAAAAAAAAAAAAAAAAAAAAAAAAAAAAAAAAAAAAAAAAAAAAAAAAAAAAAAAAAAAAAAAAAAGAAGAAAAGAAGAAAAGAAGAAAAAAATACAGTACATATTGGACTTAGCAAAGAGACATAACCTCTTAAGGTACACAAGTAAATATTTTTTCCGAGACCAGTGTAGTGGCTAGGATACTTGGCTCTCATCCAAGATGCATTCTCATTTAATTATTGATTTTTTTTATTTGATTAATTTTAAATATTAATTATTTAATTAAGTTGTCTCTAGAGTGATATTGTCATTAATGAACAATATCGCGATTAATTTTACGCATAATCGCCAGTGTTTAAAATAGAACCATTAACTGCCGGCAGGGGAAATATTAAAAATAATATTCAAATACATTGATATAATTCACTTTCACTACTTTATGGGTGTTGGCTGTAAATAAGTAAATACTTATTATTTAGGAACCGGCATGCATGTAAGAGTTCCGTCATTTTAACGGCTTACATCTAGTGTTTATTAAAATTTAAAAAGCGAGTGTTTACGAGTGAGAAGATTCCCAAAACACTTTTAAAGGTTTTATAAATTAAGTTAAGGTGTCCACTGTGATTTTGGTACGTGTCTGTTCCTTAATAAATTATTGAGAGATAGAACACACAATTGGAAAGAATCGTTCCCAGACATTGACTGAACAACTGAACTGTTGTTTGGGGTGATTGATGGGCCCTTTTTCAGAACGATCGTGTTGGTGGTAGATACATAATATACTTGTAATATCGTATGAACAAATTGTGCATATAATTATCCATACAAATTTTAGTACGCTTGGGCGGGTCATATTTAAGAGGCCCCAGTACACGATTTTCGTATTTGCTCTCGATTTGCTAAAGTTAACGAAAACTTATTAAATCATTTTGCAAAACGCATAGCTAAACAGGCTTTTAATCAATTTTATTATGATAGATCCATTTACTCTCGAAGCATTTCCTTAAAAAATATGAAAACTAAAATAGTGTTTCGGGATTATAATTTTTTTGATGTTATAAAAATAAATTTGTTCATATTTTTTTAAGAATATGCTTCAAGAGTGAATGGATCTATCATAATAAAATTGATTTAAAGCCTATTTAGCTATGGGTTTTGCAAAATGATTTAATAAGTTTATGTTAAATTTAGCAAATCGAGTGCAAATACGCAAATCATATACTGGGGCCTCTTAAGGATACAGAGATAACGGATGGACAAATAATATTTTTGAATGATATTTAATATTATATTGAAAAATTATATTGAATTTTAGACAGCACACGACCTAGATGACACCTGAAACCTCATTGGGTAGCGACAGGCAGGACCAGAGAGCCAGATCCAAGATGCCCGGGGAGGCATTTATCTAGTTGTGGCAATATCCCAATAACAATGATCTCGCTGCCTGTCCGTCCACCCATCCGTCTGTGTAACGTCCGTAACTTTTTTATTGTGACATTTTTTCTTTTCAAAATTTTTTTTTGCGAAAATGTTTTTTTTAACGATAGGTTGTTAAGCTTTTAAACACCCGAAAAGACTCACATTTACTTTCCCCATATATGAAATAGCTTTATCTCTGTGAGACTTCTATTATATAAATTGATTAATTATGTCCCCCTAAGGATAAAATCCAGCATTGTGTTGTTGATCAAGTTGAACATTCTCAAAATATTCTGAAATTCACAAAATGTAAGTATCCTTTTTTCTTTCGTATTATGTAACTTGTAATTTCCACTTAATGGATAAAAAGTATGTTCCAATTGTCATTTGCCCCTGCGCCTTGGAGACAGAGAAGAGGTTTAGTGTGGACGCCTCCTCGTCCCGCTCGTATTATTTAGTGGTAATAACTAACTAAAAGCACTTAAGTGGCTAATTACTAACTAAAAAAGGCGTCAATTAAAAAATGCTGAACATGGGTGGCGAACGTGTAGGGCCGATATGGGAGCTATTGCTCATAGAACGGCTCGGGTGTGTGGTGGTCCCTCTTCTCTACGCGTAATGTTTGTGCCTTGCTTGGTCGTGTTCCCTTACGCAACACGCATATTTATGTACTAGTACATAAATCGCGACAAACAATAACACATCACACACCGAAGAGGTCTTGGACATTAGAGGCGGGACCGTTTACATCATTCGTAAACTGGCATATAAAACAATGAGGATATCCACGGATATTGGAATTCCATAAAATAAACGACAATCAACAATAGCGATGATGAGATGAGAGTGAACGAATTTTCAAATAAATTATCCACATATCTTCATAGATAAAACACCCTTTAATATAAATTGGAATTTATAAAATATTTAAACAAACATCTGAAACAGTCCTGTCATGTTTTTGTTTCAATATTAAATGTTCAACAATGGGGGCTTTGTTTCTGGCGTTTCGGGTTGGCTGCTGAAGAATTTCCAACCCTTTGGTAATTATTTTCGGTGAGCCTTAATCCGAAGTAATACGTAAATTAAAACAAACAATGAAACTGTAATAAATAGGACCTGTAGTTAAGGAAGTTTGTCAAAATACTTGGAGTGGCAAAGTAAATATTTAAGACGGCGCCACAGTGGAACAAAGCTGTCTCCACAAAGAATCCTCAGCGTGAATTTCAAATAATAACAAATTCCGGGACATGATTTCTCGTTCTTCAGACTTCAATTATTAAACTTGGCGACAAATATTAGAGGAGGACAGCGAAGAAGTTTAACCTTCGGTTTGGTAACCAAGATGGGGGAAAACAACATTTGGTCCAAAGGGGAGTTAGTGAGCCGATCATAAACTAACATTTCAGTTATGATTATAGCATTTTTTATTATATTTATTTTCTACTTAGGCATGCATTCACAAGTGACAATAAAGATTGACTTCTTCATTTCATGTTTCAAATATTTAAGTAATTTTTTTTTATAAAAACTATTGATTGTATCGTATATATCTACTTCTTTTATTTGATTAATTACACCACCATGTTTCAGAAAAACCTTTCCATCGTCGGGGTGTTTTATAACTGTCAAAATATCTTTCGTCTGTCTTTTTTGATGAAAAAAAATATTTTCGAAAAAACTTTTTTGTTCCGATTTTTTTTCCCAAAAAATTTATTTTCTCAGATTTTTTTTACGATATTTTTTAAAATTATTTTTTTTCGAAAAGTTTTAATTACAATTTTTTTAATACAATAAATAAAAACTTATTCCTTACGGGTTATAACAGTACAGTACAGCCGGGTACATATAGTATTTAAATAATAATTGAAAAAGTCGACTAATTTGAGGTACCTACTAAATAGGCCGACATAATGTATAAAAGCATAATTACAAGTAAAATATTGTCATGGGTCGTGGAATGGTGATTAATTAATGATTAAATGTACAAAGTCACTTCACACAAATTAAACTTAACGCTGCTCTTAAAATTACACTATTTCGCAATATATCACTCGTAAGTGAACACTTTCTGTAACTTTCACTAGTAAATTCCATCCAATTCTTGCACGTATTAGTTACATTAGTTTATTTCGCCACTTAGGTACTCCGCTCGATTTTTTCGCTTTATTTATCGCTTTTATTATCTCGCAATTGGCCACCCTTACGGCTCGCGGACGACTTTGTACCGTACAGTACTTCCATATTTATATCCAAATGGTGGTATTTTCGAACTTTCTAGATCTAGATATTTTAGTGTTAAAGAGAAGGTTCTTGTCGCTTCTCGATTATTCCAGACGTTTTCCGAATGTTTTAGATCACCCTTGATTGTATAGCACTTCGATAGTGTTGTGACATATAAAAGATAAGGCCATTAATTAATTCTTAATTAATTAATAATTCCGTATTGCGTAATTCCTTTCGAACGATTGTTTCAATAAATTCGATGTAAATAATAAGCATTTCAAGTACTGTAATTTATACTTGTTTACCTCACAAATATCTATGTAAGACTTCGCGACGTCTACAAGGGCGAATGTAAGTTTGACTTGGGACATTTTTCTTACACGGTGTAATTCTTCTAATAGATCTCCATTGCCTCGTATAACGAACGCTTACGTTAAATTGAGAAATTCATTTTAAATCCTCTTTGCCACTGACTTTCAGAAATTTTGTTTTAAAGGTCGTCTCGATCATCTGAGAAGATTACAATGTCTGCATATATTACCGAACATTATGCAACCATGACAAGATGACAAATATACCAACCCATCAGATGAATTCCAATTTATTCTAACGGTGCGTGTAATAACACAAGACGATATAAATTTCAGAGTTTTACTTGATATAAATCTCAGCACCATGTATACGAGTTGTGATTTTGCTTGAAATAAATTTCAAGATTGCTTCTAGATTGGTAGGACCGGATAAATTTTAAACAAGCGTATAGGTACCACATTAAATTTGACAGTGAGACAGAAAATTTACTTACAAACGTTATCCCGAACAAAGGACACATGACTTCTTATGAACAGTTTTCCAAATTATCATCATCCAGTTGGCCCTTCATGGCTGAGGATCGTTACCTTCATGCCCTGTCGCTATTTCTTCTCCTAAATCTTTATCAACATCTTGCTTATCTTAGCGCTGCGGCCAGAGAAAGGCCTGAAACTCTTTTCAGTCGGAGATATTCCTCATTCTCTTTGATCCTCAATCTGATCCATTACAACAAGCGTATGTAATCATTTTTTCTAGCTAGGTGTTAAAAAATTGGAGTTTTGGGGAGAATTCCAATAAAACATATTCTACAATAAAATATACAGGGTTATTTGAAAAACATAAATAACCTCGCAGTTCAGTAAAATGTTCAAGCTATTATGACCTAACATCAATAGTTAAGCAGATATACGACATCAAAGTTTGCTTTTTTTTTTTCAATATTTCTGACTTATTTTTTGTAAAACATTGAACTATCATTACTGTAACTTATATCAAATATGAAAAATTCATTCCCTTTAATAAAAGTCAATTAAAAAAATAAAAACCCTCGAAATCCAACTGGTAAACATTCCAATTGGAATTTTTTCACGGTTTTTATAATTTTATTTAACTTGTATTGAAACGAATGAATTTTTCGTAATCGATATGAGTTACTGTAATGATTGTACAACGTTTTACAAAAAATAAGTCAGTAATATTGAAAAAAAATGCAAACTTTGATGTCGCATATCTCCTTAACTATTGCTATTAGGTCATAATAGCTTGAACATTTTCGACTAATGATCAAGGCAGCTATATAGTCCTGCGTTTTCCAAATAACCCTAAGCTCGTTTACCCCATTGAAAATAAAATATTAGCCTACAAAAGTCGTCAATGACTTTTTTTCTGTTTTAAAATGGTTGCGATCGTCTTCAACAAACTCTCTAACTCACTTAAGAATTAACTACATTTTCTTTATCATGATTAAATACAAAGGCTTGCAATTGGCCAAGTTTTATTTGAGAGGGGCGGTAAGTTTAATCATTTTTCCCGTATTTGCGCGATTGCGCTTATCTTTTAAAGTAAACTTAAATTCACTGAAATATAATCAAACGATAGTTTCAAAGAAAGTTTCTTCATTTCAGTCGAGGAGTAAAATATCTTTTCCCATAAATAAATTCTTCAAAGAACTCGTTCACGGGTGAAGTTCTGCTAAGCATACAGTATTAACATATTTGCAGCGAACTCTTGGGCCTTATCATATTAAATCTAATAGTTGAACTTGCGCTCTAAAATGATTTTTAAAACCGTAAATAGTGTTAGTAAAATTAAGTTATAGAAGTTTATGCTGTTAATTTGGAATGACTGTATTTAATTCTATCTTATTGCAAAGTCACGTGAAATTATAATGAAATTATTTCCCTCGTCCTTTTTGTGCCATATCAGTTTAACGAATGTTTGGCTATCATAGGGGTGCACTATAATCCACTTTAATGTAGTGTAAAGACAACATATTTTTGCATGTAACTAGATAGATTTATATAACATCTGGTCACAAATTAATAGAATAATTGCAGAATGAGAAATTCGATTATTTAATCGTTTTTGTGATTTCTGAAATGTGAAAAAAAATACCTCAAAATAGGATTTTTCAGCACTTGGACGTTTAACAGAATCATAGAAAATGACTAGAAAAGTTAAGAAGTCAATCGATTATATTTGAACTTCACCTATACAAAGAGCAACAGTCACTACGCCCAGCAGTTTATTATGACAGTTCGGTGAATTTAAAGAAACTAGTGTATATTTTAAGTGCTTCTCGTAAACTTATAATTTAGAGTGCGTATATATAACGTAATATTTGAATGGGCTTTTGATAATCAATGCGCGGAATCACAGACGTTCAAATATTCCGATAAACTTAATAAAGTTTCCCACAAATAAATGGAAGTCTCTCAATACTGACAATTAATGCATGTTTCATGAAAGGGATAACGCAATTCTTTTCACTTACTTGAATAGTTCAGGATAGATAAAAAATTAGGTAATACCATTATGGGTAACGCAATTACTAAATGCACTAGTTCACAATATTTCCTTTATTCTACTTGACTAATCGCAAGGTTTTTGATCCAAGCTCCACTCTTACCATCTGGTTCAGTATAAAGAATCGTTAGATGCATACTAATTCACAATTCGCCAGATCAAAGACATACATTTATTTGCATTAAAAATTGGCGCCCAACGTGGGGCTATCTCTGAACATACTTTGTCACTAGTTTCAATGGTATATTGGAGCCAGAAGGATCCTTCTAGTACTATCTTTTGGATAAGGCTAGTATTTTAATAAGTTAAAGTTACAATTTTCAAAAACCAGCCCAAAGGTATACATCATGATTATTTATTAAAAAATATTCCAATACACCTTCTTTCTTCAAGTTTTTCAGCAATATTTTATTATTTTTTTCTTTCAGGGTCCCGATTTACAGCAATTTATTATTGTTTAATTAGACACAAGACTTGAGACACTTATTATTACTCTTAAGGAGAATATTTATTACAAATTAATAATAAAAAAAATATAGATATATTTTAGATTGGCTTTAGTTACTTTGAAGTAAAATAAAACGAATCGAATTATTCACACATTCTAGGTATATTTAAATAACATCATTTATAGTTCCAAAAGTGTCCCAAAATTTATCACTATATTTTACTTGATAAAAAAACTAGGTAGAACCATAGAAATCTTTACAAATAGTTATTTTATTTGTCATCCTCCTGACGGCAGATACTTTTTTGAAGTTATTTTCAAAACATAATTATTATCTTATAACAAAGATAGTTTGTGTATTTTTAAATTTGTTTAAGTGTTAAAACGAAAATAAATATTATAATGCGACATATTAAATGTGTTAAATTGGCATTACTTTGCATTTATCTCACTTTCATTTCTTAGGAATATGATCTCTGGAGAAATATAATATGTTATTAAATTATTGAAAAAAAAATACCAGCTCGGTGACCATAAACTTGAAACTAAATGAATCTGAAACTCAACACAAGTGAACTAAAACTTACTTGTCGCAAGTAGGTACTACGTGACAATGCATTCAGTTTGTCGATTAATCATAATTTTCAGTCACAAAATGACACACTTTCACCCGCTCAATATTGATCTAGGATATTAAATATTTAATATATAAGAACATGAATTATAAAGTTCAAATACGTTTTTATTTATAAAGAGACCGGCTTACCGAAAAAACGGAAGCGGGAGATTTTTTACATACATACACGTTCATAAATATTATATCGAGTTTAAATGGAAATTACAATTGCTATAAGAGATTCATTTGTACATTATGTATATGCCAAAATTGAGTGGGAAAATCTGGAGAAATTATTCATCACTAGAATTGATCAATATCGGAAAGTAAGAAGTTAGTCTTAATGGTAACTTTGAAATTTTCAAAGAATCGTTATTTTTTTTGCTTTGTATTATAAGTTACAAGTTACTTAGTTCAGCTAATCCTGACAATAGTAACAATTGTAGTGGTGTGAGTATGTAGCTCAAAATTGGGTAGTGCATTGTACTCTGTTCAAAGCCCCCAGCTAAGGCTGATGCAATTTCCGTGATGGTTAGACTATTGCTGACGCTACGCAGACATTACCCCCATAGTGCTGTTAATTCAGTTCATTTGAAGCTCTTTGAGATCAGCGCGATCTTCAGTCGTCAAAGAGTTATATTTTATTGCGTGTTTATCGATAGTCCCTTCTTCAGATTTTTGAGATGGTATCTTAATAACCACTAAGCTAATTTGGTTCAAATTTTGTACAAATCTTATAATTTATATTGAGGGTAGAAATCCAAAAGTGCGTTCATGATTATTGCAAGTTTTACAGGAGCGAAAATAAAAGTTCCGTCAATCTAAGTTTATCCATGTTTATTTTATTTTTAAACGATTTTCATATGTATTTAGAATTAACAAATATGGAAATTTTGGCTTTCTACTCACATATTATTACCCATACCCATGATTTATTTATATTTATCTAGATAAAATGCGCCGTTTGTTTATTATAAATTTGTAACTTCGATATATTTAGGAAAAAATGAAAATTTTATTCAAATTGATCTCATTTGTACAGTAAAAATGATTATTTTTTCAATTCACGACATAATAGACCTTACATAATTTAATTAGAAAATAAAAGTACTTTTTTCACTCAAGCCCTGACAAAATTAACTTTGCGGGGTACAAAAAAAAGTCCGTCATTTTGAAATTTTTAAAAATAATTTGCTATTATAATATTGTGTAACGAGATGGTAAAAGAAATTCCATTCAGAATCGATCAGAACAACAATAAGAACAGAACAACACTAGAAAATATCGAGCGTTCGAAAGACCAACGTATTGCGTTTAAAAGCGGGACCGACAGCTGCGCAGATTGAGTTTGTTTTGACATTCCTATCGGTGCTATATTAACCGCAGAATGATAGAAGGAGTGAGATAATTGTAGCGACAAGTATAAGGCGAAATAATCGAGCGAAGTAAATAAATGCGACTGCTTACGCGCGATATTCAGTCGTGTGATAAATCAAGTGTGATACCCGGCGATTATAAAGTATTCATAGACAAGTGATGAATTGCGATGAAATGAGAATTCAAGCACAGTGTATTAATTTAATTCGTGTTAAGTGACTTTGTCAATTAATCATTCATTAATAAATCGCTAATTCATTTCCAGTGTTTTGTTTTGTCTCATATATTAAACAATATATGTGCCATAAACAAAGATAATAAAATAATTTTATATTTGCAATATTTACATAATTTTTTTTGTATTCGAATGTATTTTAAACGCCTGAGGGTGGTATTAACCCCTTAAAATATATAGACCGAGTTCACGATACCACCGGAGACTCAATAATTGTCACTCTAAATTGAGTAGATTGTTGTCAAGATGCTCGCTTCTGATCTGGTGGTCGATGGTTCGAGCCCTATTCCTGGACACCAGCAAGTTGGTCCTATTTTCATAGCATAAGCGCATAGCTTAATTTAAAAATAGTAAGAATAATGATGCGAAAATGCAATATATTTATCGATACAAAAGTATCGATTAAGTTTGTTAATTTTTATAATGAATAATTATGTCCACCCATAAATTTAATTTATTATGGATTGTGCTAACTCTGATGAATGACAATGAAGCCAAAAATTGTCAAAAAGGTGTGAAATAACAGTGAATGCGGCCACAAAGTGCAAGTTTGGAAAATCTATGGTAGATAGAGTGAGGAATGAACAAATTAGAAGTGAATATAATGCTGGCTCCAGTGTGGTAGATAGTATAAAGAAAGGAGTGTTAAGGTTTGGTCATGTGGAACGTATAAGCAAGAAAAGGATGGTTAAGAAAATATGATTGAAGGCACCAGAAAAAGAGGGTGTCCGCGAAGGATCTGATACAATCAGATACTAAAAGTATTAGAATATGGTTCCGTTAAAAGCCTAAATAACCGTGAAGCATGTATGGGAAGGTGTATGAATTTAGCCGAAGCAAAAAATGTATGTCAACATAGTAGAATATGGCGTTCTTTCTTGTCTGTCTACCTTTATGGGAAACGGCTTGATGGTTACTTAGTTATAACTAACTAACTAACTAACCATAATTTATAAATTTAATATTGAAAACATCAAAACCTCGAGTTTCTTTACTCTCCCTTACAGCAATTGAAGTTTCCAGCAAAAACACATCCACAAAAAAAGGTACGGATACAACCCTAAAAGCAAATGTCACGACATTCAACATTTAAGTGTTATTTTGATATTTCCTTGGACGGCAGTGGGAAACCTTTACGGTACCGCGAGCCAAACATGTTTTTCAGAAGTAGCCAACAGATTTGTGTAGGAATAATATAAAATCTAATGAAAGATTAATAATAATAATAATAATTGGATAATTTGTATAGCGCCGTTTTCGCGAAATACTCACCTCAAGGGCGCTTTACACAGAGAAATTATTATCTTACAAGACAACTTACTGCTAGAAAAGAAAAAACTTATTTACTATTACTTATTTACTAGGTGGCATACAAGAAGTGGAATTAAAATTGAGTACTATAATAGTTTGTGAGTCCCTGAAAGAATTATGTGTTTTCGCGGAGTGCACACTAGGAGTGGAAAACATTAGCTAGCGTTGTTGTGGTCAGATTCTATAGGTTTTTATAGGATTGTCTAAATAAATGCGTCTTAAGTTGTTTTTTGAACAGTGGTAAGCTGTCAGTTTGTCTCAGTTTGTTAGGTAGTTTGTTCCATAACTTTGGTCCAGCCACCGCGAAAGCACGATCACCGAAATTAGTTTTGTGGACGCGATTTACTTCAGCTAACCTATTTGTATTAGATGTTGATGCTGAGCGAAGTGTTAGTTGTCTATTATTTGCGGAGAATGGAATGCAGAAGTCGGTTATGTATTGAGGGGCCATGTTGTGAATAGCCTTAAATATTGTAAGGCAAAGCTTATATTGGCTTATAAAGGCAAAGCTTATAAAGGCAAAGATTGGATCGTTATTCACGATGGAGGTTTCAATAAACAAAATGGAAGATTATCCTTTATTTCAATGTTTTGCACTTATGATCTTAACTTACATTGTGTTTTAATATTTATGGCGTTATCTTTGTAATTGAACATAATTATCAATTTTAATTCAACTTCGATCTCAACTTATAATGACTTTTCGTCATTTTAAATAGGTAATGTTAGAGCAAAGGAACATTTGACATGCCCCAATAATAATAACTTCTTGGAATTCGCGAACCACTTTTTTGAGACAGGTCAAACATTTCAAAAATAAAAAGGTATTGAGATTCTTCATATAAATAATAGAGGCCTTACATTGGTCAAGTCAATTCAATTAAGAACCAATTTAACGAATAAATCATTATTTGACATATTTCCCATTTTAGTGTCTACTTGTCAATCTCTCGTACCCCCATTTTATACAAAGTTTTTAGTTATGACTAGTCTATTCTGAAAGTCACTGTTCATCTATGATTGTTCATGTAGCTGATAAATTAGCAGCAAATTTCATTTCTAAGTTCATCATAAGAGGAGACATTCTAGAAGCATTTTATGGTAATGGATCTGTTACTGATAGCATCCATCCAGCTTTTGTATCACGGATTTGATGGGTACCGCATTAGTAGAAAATTAAACATTTGTAAGGTCCTCGGGTCAATTTTGACCCGATTTGTGATGAATGAGCAATTTTCTCGAAAAATAACGGGTTTTCAATATTGATATTTTATGACTTTTATTTAATCGCTGTCTTAAGCTTATTTTCATTTTTTTATTTAACTTATGTTATTGTGCGTATAAACTTTATTACTCTTCGGCCTTCGGGTCAAGTTTGGCCCACAGTTAATAACAAGTTAATTATTTCGTCTTGTCTGGTTATCGTTCATTAGAGTTGAGGTAATTAGTTCCGTTTTGTTTATAGGATCAGGTTTTAGCATTTCCTTTGCCTCCCAAAGCAACATGAATATCAATATAATTCCCTGTCCCAATAGGTATAACGTTTTTCGATAATAAATGCCAATGTAAGTCAGAAAAAAAGAAATGAAAATATTATTCAAAACGCTTTGTACTCGTTATCGATGGTAAAAAATAAGATAACGAAATAAATTCAAACTTTCATTTATTATTCGAAACGCTCTTCAAGTTTTATTTGAACTTTGACATTTCGGGCGATTTGGAATTTATTTTAATAGCAATCACACTTCTAGTTCGTTGTATAATAATTCTTAAAATTATGTTATCATTCACAAAATATTTTTTGCGAGGAGTGGTATTTGAGATCGCATTTCATGGGTTTGCCGCCATTATCCTAAGGATGCCACATATATATTTACAGCGTACATATGTGTTAGTAAATTATTTTATTAACAATACTAAGAAGATAATATATTTTACGAAAAACGACTTTAAAATTAGAGCCGTCTGTGGGAAGGCAATTGCGTCTACATGAGCCATAGTGTGTAGAAATAATTTCACTAGTTTTTATTTTAAAGAATAAGGATGAATGTTTGTGTTACTACTGCTTTGTTAATCCTAGCAGTCGGACATCATGAACGCGCAAAATGAACCCACGATTTTCGTCATTTTGGATTGGATACGAGTCCATGAAAGGGATCATATCTAACAGACTAAATATCTCATTAGAAGGAAATAAAAGTTTTTAAAATATTTTTAATAGTTAAAGCATTGTGGGTAGACATTATAACAGAGTATTAGTTTAATTAGCATAAAACAGATTTTAGGTCTACCGTTTTCGAGACGTACCCGTACCATCATCAGGATCAATACACGCGGTGTATAGTGTTGTGAACATAGTAGTGTAGTGTTGATCCTGACAAAGAGACGGTTAACTCTCGAAACCGTTAAACCTAAAATCAGGTAGTGGTTTATACTAATTTAACTAACACTCTGTTAAATTATTATTTTTTTAAATTCCTTTTAGTTTCTATGTATTTACTTTAAAAATTAAAAAAGGTACGGGGCTGTTAGTTTATAATACCTAAAACCAATGCGCTATACTGCCACGAAAAGAGGCAACGTAGGAGCTTTGATATATCAGGCTGGATCTGGAGAGCCTGGATGGGAATGAGGTCGAGTATGGATGAGGATTTCGATGCTAATAAGCACACAAGGGAAAAGCTGTATAGATTTGATATTTGCAAGAGGCATTACAAAATTCAACTGTAACTGGTTGCGGATATTTTATAAGAACCGTACCTTTGTTTTTCCGAGAAACGATTCTCGACGTTTCGTTGAATTCTTATTCAATTCATTCACTCTACTTCTCATACCCTACCCTCAGAGCCTATAAAAGGTTAAATGAGGTGATTTTTTACAAGCAAGTGATACACAGGATATAGCAGAGCTAGCAGTAGAAACATGGCCGGTAGATTTCTGTCTATGTTTTGAGTCTTTGTCCTAATGTCAATAGTTATGGAGTTACGCAATATCAAATATTGCATTTTTTTCCAAAATTTTTGATTTTTTTTGCAAAACTTTGAAGCATCATTACAGTAACTTATATTGTTTCAATAAAAGTTGAATAAAATCCCTGAAAAAATTCCAGTTGGAATGTTTTTCAATTGAAATTGGATGTTTTTTATCATTTTATTTTACTTGTATTAAAGAGAATGAATTTTTCATGTTAGATATAAGTTGATTTAATGATAGTCCAACGTTTTGAAAAAAATAAGACAGAAATATTGGAAAAATAAATGCAAATTTTGATGTCGCATATCTCCTTAACTATTGATATTAGGTCATGGTTGCCTGAAAATTTTAGCCTCATTACATAGGCAGAAATCTACCAGCCAATTTTATGCTGATAGCTCTGGTACATCCTGAAAATATGTGATATTATATTGGAAAAAATTTGCAAGAAAAAAGAAAATCCGTTCCAGTCGAGTTCCTCGGTTTTTTTTCAAATCGGAAAAGGTACTTTGAAAATATTTAATTTCTAAATAAGCGCAAGACTTCTTTTCTGTCTCGGACAAACGCACACTGGGGAATATTGCATATCAGTCACGGCGGAGGAACTCAACAGCATTGGATATGACGCGGCCATTTTGTGGTCTTTTTCAAAAATCTCCCATTAAAACAATAGTTTTATTTGTCATCATAATATTATATCATAATTAGTGCCAATAAAAGCAATTGATCAGATTTGATTTTTCTTGTAAAAAATCACATAATCTGTGCTATTCTGAAAATAGAAATATTGCCATGTAGGATCTCTATCTCAACACTTAGTGAATTAAAAAAAAAACGAGACGTAGGTATACGTCGGTGGTGTGGTCAGAGGGAGAATGAAGTACATGAAGGTCATCCGTCAAACATTAAATGTAAATAGATTCTAACAGTATTTCTCTTTTCTATGGTCTAACGTGACAATGACAACTTTGCCATAAATTTTTTTGAGGAGAAATTAATAAGTGTATATTTAATAATCTTTTTTCTATTAGCTTAAAATACAGCATTAGTACTTATTTCATGTAATTTTAGTCGAAACATGTGGCTAGAGCCACATAGCCTGAGTATGCGTCAGAGAAGCCAGTTTTTGTACTGATAAAAATAATGTGTTCAAAATTTTTAATTTAATTAAATACCATTAAAGGTGCTTAGCTGTTTGGTAAAAATAGCTGTGTTCTATTCTCTTGAGATGTTCAAAGGCATTATGAAACAGATAAGCATGAAGGGCGGATGTAAGTTAACCCTACAGTCTGACAGAGAATGTGAAATGAGAGCAGTAGACACGTCAACCTACATCAAGGGCCACGTCAAGTC
>JADDOH010005291.1:0-15329 GCA_016648135.1 Agrypnia vestita | reverse complement strand
TCGATCGTATCATCTGACAAGCAAGGAAGCCCACCGGATCGAAGATTCTCATCACTGCACTTAATAACTGACGTTTGGTCGGGTGGGCCACCTCCGACAGTTCTGGTAAATTCACAAACTTGAAAATGAATTTATCGGAGGCGGGCTCCCACGCTATCCCGAGCACTCTTTCAGTCGTGGTCTCTTCTCCAATGATGCGCATTGGCTCTACAGCCCGTAGAGCGGGATCGATATGCGCTAGCACCTGTGGGTCATTTGACGCCCAGTTCGTTAGGAGCATGCTACCTCGCCGCAGCACCTCGGACACTTCTTCCATCATTCTGATAGCTTCTTCGGTTGTGTCCAAGGCGTCGAGGTAGTCATCCATATAAAAGGTCCGTTTAACCGCGTTTGCGGCGGCCGGAAATTCCGCGGCGCTGGCATCTGCGATTTTATTGCGAACATACTGCGCGCTGCTGGGCTAGCACGTCAATCCGAACACCATCGACGACATTTGGTAGGTCGTCGGTTCCGTCTCGCCCAGTTTTGTCCACAAAAACAGCTGCGCAGCTTGGTCCACTTCTCTAATTTTTATTCGTAAAAACATTTCACGCACGTCGGCTGCCAGCGCCACTTTCCCTTCCCGGAACCGGAACACATTCCCCAGTAATGAACTCAACATGTCCGGTCCCGTCAATAAAGCATCGTTCAGAGACACTCCTCGGCACTTGCTGGCACCGTCAAACACTATTCTGATATTGTCAGGTTTATTTGCATTAAACACTGCAAAATGTGGCAAGTAGTTTTTTCTTTCCAGTCGTGCCTCTTCAATGGGCGAAAGGGAGTGGGCATACCCTTTCGCAAAATAATCTGCCATTTTGGCTCTGTACGCTTCGGCGAACACTGGATTTTTCTTCATTTTCTTTTCAATACCGGCCAGGCGGTTGGCGGCGCACTGGCGGGTTTCGGGCAGCTGACTGCCCTCATTCTTCCAAAGTAGGCCTGTCTCCCACCGGCCAGTGGGCAGCTGACGGGTGGTGGCTTCCATAATCGTCGTGGCTTTCGCATCTTCTTTATTTACGCGGGCCACGGCGGTGACTCCCAATGAGTCCACTGCGAAGTGCTCACGGACGAGAGCCTCCAAAGTATTATTTTTTTCTTATTCAAAAGTGCCGGTAATGCTCATTACTATCGCGGAACCGGCGTGCGACTGGTCTCCGAGTACTCCATGGGGGGCCCATCCGAGGGCCGTGCGAGAGCGGATACCGCCGCCGCGAACTTCTTCGACCTCACGTGTTACAATGAGGTGAGCGTGGTCCTGACCGATAAGTAATTGCGGCCGAACTTCACTGGCCCCGGCATGGCCCACACGCGATTTTTCGTTTCGATTGTTCATCACCAGCTGGGGTGGTAGAGCGAGTCGTCGCACGGTGCTCGCTCGCAACGGGTGGTCGGCCCCGTTGCCCCGAACTGTCACATTCACAAGTTGAGACCGGTCATCCGACGAACACATCCCGTTGGCACCGTGGATACGTAATCCACGGACCGGTCCTTGGGCCCCGACAGCGCTGGCCACACCGGCCTCGATGAGGGTAACCGTCGACCCCTCATCGAGTAACGCGTGCACTTTGACTTGCCCTAGGGGGCCACTCACGATCACCGGAAGCACTTTTAAAAACACTGTTTGCTGGTACTCCCGGCCTCCCGTGAGGCCCACTGTGTCCCCATTCGGAGGGACCGCGTTCGATGCCCCGCGCGATGGCATATTCGATGGAGCACCCGAGTCTCCCGCGCGCGGCGCACTATGTAGCGTGCGGTGGTGTAGCGCGCGACAACCGCTTACACCACACCGCTTGCTTCTACACTGTTGGGACCGGTGTCCCTTCACCAAACAATTGAAGCAAATGGCCATTTCTTTCACTATGGCCCATCGGTCGGCCACTGGTTTTCGCGAATACACTCCGCACTCAGACACGGGGTGTTCCGCCACTTTGCAGATACTGCACAAAATTTCTGGTGACTTCCGATTCACTGTTTCACTGTCGCTTGTCATATTCACATGTCCGCTTCGGCGAACTGCAATTTTCTTTGATCGACATCCGGCATAAGGGGCCATCTCCATCAAGCCCACCAGCCATTCTGAAAGATCTTGGATGGTAATGTTGGTTGATCCGCCCTTCCTCGAGTTCAGCCACATGAGTCTTGCCGACATAGGTAACTTTCCGACCATTTCGGTCAGCAACTGTGGTGATGTCAGGTACTTGGCATCAAATCCGCGCACAGTTGCTACCACATTCCTGATGCTGATGGCGTAGTCCGTCAGAGCGTCGGTCGGCGAATCTTCAGTGATGCGAGGGTGGCGGCGCACTCGTTCCAGCATGCTATCCACAATATCTTCCGAATTTCCGAATCGATGTTTCAACGTCCGAATTATCTCCGGCACGTTATACGGATCGACCAGCAGTGGAGCCACGGCTTCTCGTGCTCTCCCTTTCAGGGCCATCTGTAGTCTGATGATGTTCTCAGCAGCTGATAGTCCACACAGCGCCGTGGACTGCTCATATTGAGCGTAGAAAGTTGGCCACTCGAAGGGATCCCCAGTAAAGTGTGGAAGCTCCTTGGCTCCCGATTGTCGTGCCAAAATCGCTGACACTTGAGCTTCTCCATTGGCAGTGTGCGATCGGGGGCTCTCGGTTTGGCGGTTTCTTCGGATGGCTTCTTCAATCCAAGAAGTCACCATTTCTTCAGGGTCGGGTTGGTTCAAAACCCAATCTCGGGTGAACGCACTCGCTCCTGGGCACCGCTCCGGCAGTGCTGATGGGTTGGAAGAGGTGTGTAAGGCCTCGTCCCTTGCGGTTTCAGCCGCATCTCGGATGGTACGCCTGGCCGCGGCGTCCACAGAAGGTGCCTTGTTCGGGGCACCAGGTGGTTGCTGCTCAATACTCACCAGGCCCTTTTCAGGGCTACCAGATGTGTCGATTCTCGTCGCAGCTCCGGCTGCGCTCATCCTGGGAATCGTCGTCTGGCTGGCAGTACACACGCGGATTAGCGCATCCGCGTGCTCTCGTTGGAGATCTCTTGCGTGTTGTTGCTGTCGACGGAGCTCTGCCCTCAAATTGCGGATGGTGTCCTCCGTCGTCACGGAATCCCGTGTCTCCCTCGTGGAGTCACGGTCTCCGTCGGAACCGGCCTGTTCCGACTCATCTCGATGAAGTTCTTCCTCCTCTCGGTCACGGGCGTGACCCGATCGTAGTCCTGATCGTGACATTGTCGCTGGTGACGTGTAGCTGACGCGTAGAACGGAGATCCGGCTCGAAGGACCAGCTGTTCCGGACGGGAACGCGCAAAAAAATGGGGTGATTCCACCGCCTTACGGTCAGGTCAACCTGATGGCACCGATATCGCAGATTCTCAGACGAAAGCGAGATCGTATAAAAATTCGCTGAGAATCTTAGAGCGGTCCAAAGGCTGAAGCAGGAGTCGAGTAGAGAAGAAGAGAAAGTCGCAAGTAGATCTGGAGGTGAACGCAGGAGCAGAACTGAATTCTGGGTTCCTGCGCCACGTAATTTATTTCATCAAAAAATCAGGGCCCGCACGCCCAGGCGCATTTTCAACGACCAGTCAGAGGTCGGCATTTCGGAAACCGACGACACCGACCTCTGTCTGACGGCGGGATCACTACTCATAATTCGAGTCGCAGCTCTATGAGCAGTGGTCCCGTATTCAAAATATTAATAAACATGTAACTAAACATTCTACTATAGTTATAACATACTATTTTTACACATTTATATTATATCTTTCTTTTGTTTCAATAACAAATGTCTCTCAGGTTCATCCTTCATGGAGATAATCGATAAAAAGGGGGCCAGACTCGCCAAGCTGGGTGCAATAATTTCGTATATTTGGTCTCTCTGGCGAGCCTGGCTACACAAATTCAATATTTTTTCTACATAAAATTATGTAAAGCCATATACAAGTGATTGCGAACAAAATCATATTAATTTTTACATTTTATAATTTTTGTATAAAAATGGCGACTTCGGCACGGTACCGATGTCGCAAGAGGGTACTGAATTGTGTTTGATAAAAATGGCGACTTTGGCACGGTATCGATAAAATGGCGACTTCGGCACGGTACTGATGTCGCTAGAGGGTAAAACCGATGCCCCCGGACTGTGGCGATACCGTACTGCAGTCGCCCAATATTACGATTTGGGAAGATTAAAATCTTTTTCAAGAATCAAATCATGCCGCCGCGATTTCTTCTTACATCGCTTACAACATACACAAAAACATTTTTAACAACAAAATTAATCCGATAACGTCCTCCCAGTGATGTCAAAAATAAACTTTAAAAAACATACATACAAAAATTACAATAAATAACTTCGGTTATTTTTAATAAAAAATGCGTCGAGCGCGCTAGGCATACCCAAAGAGTTTTATTTATTCTTGCCCATCTGCGCGCTCGCGCTCATAATTCATGTGATAAAAAATGCAATAATTAATTCTAAAAAATCAAAATACAAAAAAATCACTTTTTTCTTTAATAAAATGTTCATCAGTGCCAACATTTGGAGATT
Source organism: Agrypnia vestita (assembly GCA_016648135.1). Classification (NCBI taxonomy): domain Eukaryota; kingdom Metazoa; phylum Arthropoda; class Insecta; order Trichoptera; family Phryganeidae; genus Agrypnia; species Agrypnia vestita. The sequence goes on along the minus strand of JADDOH010005291.1, from coordinate 10,764 downwards.
GGTAAAAAAGGCCCGATTAAGGGCCACCGGTTTTTTCTTGTCCGACACAAAATATATTTCTGTTATAAAATATTATTCACACAATACCATTTGAAACACCTAAACCAAAAAATATCTGTATTTTAATCTATGATAGAGTATTTTTAAATATTATATAAATAATCTATGTTATCAGTAAAAATAATAATTTATCCAGTTTTCTTAATAAATCCATATAAGTCATAACAATGATTGTCTGCATGGTACCCGATTATCTGCTGAAAATCTATTCAGTCAAATAAATCTAGTCTAATCTACAAACATTATTATCTTATCATTAATTAATTAAAAAGTCGCATGACAGCAGTAACTTGTACATTTGTAATATTTTTGTTATATTACATGATATTCAAAAACAATAAACTCTAATTATTTCCTTAAAATGTAAAAATAGTTTCTCTTTCAACTGTACGAGTATACATAATATATAACAAAAAAAATTTAATAACAATAGTAGATAGCTGCCAAAACTATTATTTGGACGCGCTTAGATTTTAATACACGAGGGCGGTAATAGCGTGTATTGTAAATTTGAATTAAATAGAAATTTTGGAAATAAGAAAAATTATTAATAGTTAATTACTTATATCATTATAATTATAATTAGTTATCTTTTAAATTTCTTTTCATATTAATACTTAATTATTTATTCATCTCCCATACTTTGTGAATGTTTTTAATTCTATTTTTAATTTTTAGTATACGTTGTATCTTGTATCTGAATGAAGGAATCATTGGTCCCGAAACACGTTGGTATTTTGGGGAATTTTAATTTACACTAAACTAAACTTTACACTACACGAACGTTGGGTTATTTTGTAACCACTATAGTTTCGAACTAATTAATGAATTCTGCATTAATTAATTAATTAATACAACTGCTCCTTTCAAAACTATAGGTAGTAGTGATAAAATCACACAATGCGTGTGTGATACAAGTTAAGGGGGTATTCTGATCAAAACGGTAAAAAAATGTGAATTTCAGGATTTTTTAGATATTTTTTGAAAAAAAATATAGCTTTAACAGTATATTGAATTTATTGTTATTTAAACTACAAATTATCAAATTTTCAATACAAAAATACAATATTGTAGGCTCCATTGAGGTTCCAAGAGAGAACTAAAAAATATGCTTAAAAACGCCCACGATATTATAAGTTAAAAATTGAAAAAATTAAAATAATAAAATTACAAAAGTTGTCGCAATATCACGTACCAGGATAATAAATATAATTACGTAAAACAATATGCCGGCATGTTATACATAAAATTTTGATTTTAATGATTTAGAAGGCAAAATATATTCTGGTAATTCTGGTAAGGGCCATGTCAAAAAAATGTCTGAGCGATGAGGACCCCAGACTATATAATTTTTAAAATTTTATTAACAATTTTTTTAACAATTCTTTCAAGGCCAAATAAGGAAGAATTAAAAAAAATAAAAACAAAGAATTTTTAGATCCTTTTCATGAGAATACCCCCTTAAAAGAAAAACAAAATAATCATGTTTAAAATAACAAATTAATTGCCATATCAATTAATAATAACTTATATATTCTATATTATTTGGAAGCTTTGGAAATAAACTGCGAAAAATAATTAATATGACAGTGCGTAAAACTTTATTTTTAACCTAAGTGCTCCATTATTTTTATCCAGGTAGCATAAAAAATACATTTTCCTTCAAAACTAGAGATATTAGCCTTATTTCTGCATTTCCAGGAGTCAATGTCAAAGGTCTCTCATAAAATGAAATATCTTGCTCACGTCGTATCCAGGAAAATATTCAACGTGCGTAGTATAGTAAAATAATGATATAGAATACAATAATAATAGTCTGTACAGAATACACCTAAAATGGTAACAAGAAGCAAAACGGGGCTAAAGAAGCAATATTTGGCAGAAAAAATAATGTTTGAAGTTATACTTCTTAAAGCGCGTTTAAATTTTACTTATGCAACGAAATGCGCCCTCGTACGGAACTTTTCATACCGTGAAGTCATTTAATACAAACGTTTCTTTGTTAACTTATTACCTACCATAAACTTTATTACCTCCGGCTGGTGAAATCCTCCCGATTGTTCTCATTATCTGCGAAGCTCGATAGATGTCGCTGCTGCATGACGTCCATCAGTTTTCCGAGATAAAACTGAGATCTGTAATCTGCGGATATCTCTTTTGTTGTCAGTTTTTTGGGGCTGGATCGTTTCGCGCTTCATCACGTTCAAATAGTTCTGCATTTATGCGCAAGTGTGACTTTGCCCCCAGCACTCCGGATAACCGAGGGTCTACTGAAATTGATTTATTTTTCCATTTTTTTATTTATTTAGAAATGAGAGTACCTACTACAAAAGTTTGTAATATAGTTGGAGCCGTTAGTTGGCCGCTTCTGGCCCAGACGTTCTGAATAGATAAAGAGTATGCGGTGTTAGGAATGCACTTAGCGGTTTTCAGATGCGGCGGTTTAGGGTGTCGGGTGGGGTGTGGGGGAGGGGGGGCGCGTCAACCCTTAGTCGATGCCAAAATACAGCCGATGCCACCCCTTAATAATTCACTGTCTGATCGGGAATGTTATTTAACGTTTAGTTGTTGGGAGCTATCTGTTTGCTCTTTTGCTTTGAGCTCAGCATTAAATCGAAAACGCTGGAATGGTTTTCATTCTTTAGTGTCATTCATTGAATTTCAAATTATTTTGATTCTCTGACCTTAACCGAACATTAATAAGAAAACTAGATTTGGACAGACAGAGACTAACTATCCCGCCGTTTCTAGTATCGTGGGGGTAGGCAGAGAGAATAAAATGCCATAGGTACTCTTCTGATATACCACTTTTACATCGTCCACATTCACGAATCGTATAATTCGATATTCGTCATAATTAACCCCGATAATTCGTGATTCGAAATAGTTTTGAGACCCTTGCGTCAAAAATCAATACATGTCAAGTCACATAATTCGATTTTTTTTTAACAAGTTATAAAAAACTTGCAATGCGCGCGGCTTTTGATCGCGCGCCCCCCTTCTAGAGTGCCATTTTATTTAAGTATTATCTTATGGAATCCACTTTATCTATACATTATGTCACGATCCCTAAAATTAGTGAATCCTATGCATGCTTTGAAATGCGCGGATATTGGTTTGCGCTAATTTCTCATACCTGAACGCGTTTAAAATTGTTTTTCCTTTTTTAAATTCCTTTTTCATTTCGATTATTTTTTCTAATAACTGTGTCTGTGTCGTTAAAATGTTTAATTTTCTTTGAAAGAAGTTATTACTGATTATCTTATTATTTCACGTATTGATGGACCATTGTATTTCTAATCACTATGCTGTGTGTTGGTCTGAGTCGGTAAAAAGGCGGAATCGAATATTAAAATCGAGTGAATATTGAAAAATCCATTAATTTATAGATTACTCAAAATACCTACTTTCAGTTACGGCCATCCGTAACAACGTGACAAAATGGAAAAAATAATTAGATTTTTTCGCGAGTGAGAACAGTAGCTAAGTAAATAACGGGCGTTTTAGAAATGTAACTATCTTTTCATTAGCTTAATAAATATTGCGTTATTAAATATTTCTTGAAATCATATGCAAAAAAATACAAAGGTATTTCTTAAAATTAACGGATTTTATTTTTTCGTTTCCTTGAATTTCGAATTAGCGGGGTTCCACATAATTCGAAATATTTTTTTCGGACCCCTTAAATTTCGGGTTAACACATTTTTACTGTATATATCGCAACAGTAGCAAGGCATTTATTCATTTACTATTCAGGGGGTTCTAGCATTTACGACTACTTCAGAACTGTCGTCATGAATGTCATTCCCATCAGCGAGAGCAGTAACGTATACCTATCTACTCTGGAAAGATTTAGAAAACGACTCTGTACCAGCGGATACCGCATCAAGAGCACTTGCGACGTAATTCGCTCATCACTACTACTTTGACTATTATTCATATATTAGGTCCTTACATATGAAATTGGGGTTTTGCCGTACTGGCAAATTTGATCTCAAATATCTTCTCTTTGGTTAGGAATTCCAAATCCAAATTTATACAGCTATTTACTCATGTATTTGTGTTTTGAAAATTATAATTCATTTGTTTTTTCCTCAATTGTTTTTTTCTTTGCGTCACTCAGTTTACAAAATGAAAAACTTGAAATATCGCGTTATTTACGAGTACGAGTTCCACCGTGGCACCAGTGCTGCAGAAACGGCTCGAAGGATTAATGATGTGTATGGCGACGGTGCCGCAAAAGAAAACACAGTGCGTTTTTGGTTCCAACGTTTTCGTTCTGGAAATTTCGACCTGCAGAACAAGCCCCGTGGACGGCCGGAGACCAAAGTTGATAATGAAGAATTGAAGGCTATTGTGGAAGCGGATCCATCGCAAACCACATCCGAGTTAGCTGCAGGCTGCGGTGTTAGTGATAAAACTGTTTTAATTGGTAAGGTGAAAAAGCTTGAAAGGTGGGTACCTCACGAATTGAGTGAAGCAAATCAACAAACGCGCGTTGACTGCTGCGTTGCATTACTCAACCGGCACAATAATGAAGGGATTTAAAATCGAATCATTACCTGTCATGAAAAGTGGATCCTGTACGATAATCGGAAGCGCTCATCGCAATGGCTGAACCCTGCCGAACCAGCCGAACCATGCCCCAAGCGAAAATTGACTCCAAAAAAGTTACTTGTGAGCGTTTGGTGTACTAGTGCTGGTGTCGTTCACTACAGCTTTCTTAAATCTGGCCAGACGATTACGGCAGATTTCTATTGTCAGCAACTGCAAACCATGATGGAAAAGCTAGCTGCTAAACAACCGAGGCTGGTTAATCGCTCTAGGCCACTGCTGCTTCATGATAACGCTAGACCACACACTGCACAACAGACGGCTACCAAATTAGAGGAGCGTCAATTGGAATGTCTAAGACATCCACCGTACTCTCCGGACCTTGCCCCAACAGATTACCATTTTTTTCGAAATTTGGATAACTTCTTGCAAAGGAAAAAATTCAACTCCCGGACGCGGGGCAGTCTTCCACCGCCTTCAAGGATTTTATTGATTCCCGTCCGAATGGTTTTTTTAGTAAAGGGATCGATGAACTACCTATGAGATTGCAAAAGTGCATAGATAGCAATGGTACATACTTTGATTAAATAAATATATTATAATAAAAAAAATCGGCTTTATGTTCCTCCCATACTAAACGCCAATTTCATATGTAAGGACCTAATATTTATGTAGGTACTTACGTTATCTTTTCTTTTAAAGATATTTGTTAAGTGCTATTTTCACGCCTTACTTGATTTCCCGGTAGATACTGCTATCCCCGTCTGACATGGAGAAGACCGAGTTTGCGTGTCCCACAAGGAGATTAAATTTTATTTGTTTAACCAAATTTATCGAGTCTTATTAAGAGACTCGGTACATTTTTATAATTTATTGTTTTATTTTTAATTGCATAACAGATTGCTCCATTTACTATGCAAGTCACAACTTGGAGTGAGTGCCTATTCGGAAGCGATCCTCTGCTTGATGCTTTCAATGCATCATTAAATACATCGACTTGATCGCTCAGTTCATTTAGTTCACTACGCGTTATAGTGTGCTTATTCATTAGGTACATCTGTTCTGCATTTTAGGACATGAAATAGCGCGTGATCTCGATTTCGCAAATAATTATTTGGTACAAACAGAGCATAATTCTCTAGCAAGTTCGGAGCATCAAATATTTTTCTTATAATAAATTGTAAATTATTCTGCTTAGTCAAGTATAAACTCCTACCATTTGACATACTTACTTACCATTTGAACCTTGCGTTATTTAACCAATTTTATTTTTTGTAGGGTAATTCTGGTGGATCATTGACCATTGTGTTAAAAGGAACAACTTTGATTAATCATTTAATATAAGTATTTAGAAAAAATACGTATCTTAAATACAATTTTGTTTGTAATTATTACTTCATTATCTCTATATATAAAACTTAATATCTGTCTATCTGTATAACCCTACAACCTTTGATAGACTTTAATTAAATTTTGCATAGTTACTCTGTAGGACTCTTCCCAAAATATGGGCATCAACCCCAGGCCAGTTTATATAGTCATTCTTGGGACAGTGTAAAATATAGGCCCCCTCCCCCCAATATAAATATGTATATATTAAACAACTTTTTGAAATTTTGTTCAGTTGCTCTCTAGGATTCTCTATTACATTTTGTATACATATCGTTATTAGATATTTAAGGTCTGCACTAAACAAAAGCATTCCTCTCCCTATTTTATATTAATCTAACTGTAGGTACCCCTAGCATATCATAAAACACTTATTTCTAACTTCCAGGTCGGTGTTGCGTCTTCCGAATTTGCTTGAGTGTGAAGTCGGCTGGTCATCAGTATACTTCAGGATCACGTGCTATCTCTACTGAATTCAATATGACACTGGAATTAAGATTGAAATAGGCATATGAAAAGCCGGAAACGGAATATTTGTTTTAAAAATGTTATCATCAACAAATAGCAATTAAAAATTACACCTTTTCTTGTGATGTTAAACAGATATAGAAAGTCATTCAGCAGTAAATATATTTATTTTATAAGAAATGTTACTTTATATATAGGAGCCAGTATTCCTAAACACTGTTAATATTAGGTCCTTACCTTGTTTTATAATACTGGCTAGTTTGAGGTTCGATATCCTGCATTCAATTTGAAATTCCGAATTCAAATTAATGTCACATTAAATTCCTAATATTCTTTTTTCAAAATTAGTTATTAATTTTTTCCCCCGCTGTTTGTTATTTATTTCATATCGCTGTCGGCAACTGTGAATGCGAAAGAATGTTAATATTAACAGTAACAAAAATTTTTTTTTGCTAATGCCTTTCTGACCTAATCTTCCCTTACCTTTATGAAAGTATATTAAGATATTGAAACAATTTATATGAGCCGTATAAATATGTAGAGATGTGATTCTCAACTGGATTCACTGGAGTCGCATCACAGCGTTTTCAGGAGATTATCTTCTCGCCATGGACATTCGAAAAAATATCCGTTTCAACACCTAAATACGTTGAATGTCCGTATTATAAACGTTAAGAAAGATACAAGGCTAATAACATATTAACAAATAGCACATATAACTTGTTTTGCAATAATAAATATTCTACCGTATTATTCTGGAATAAATATTCTACTGTGTAATTATCCCAACATAAAAAATATACATAAAAAAATATAAAAAATATAACATAAAAAAATATAAAATATATACAGCAGCCACCTCATGCGATGATTACTATTCCTTTACTCAAAAACAGATGGGGATTTATTTAATTAGTGTTAGTTATTTATACCCGCTTAATTAATTACATTTATGACTTTTTCAATTTTAGATGACACCTTGGGAAGTAGTGAATCTACATGGTTTAATTAGTGTGATAAGTTGACTTGAGACCTTTGAGAAGTTGTGAATCTGTATGGTTTAGTTAGTGTGATATAGGTATGTTGAGTAAGGGAAATTTGGAGTATAAGGGATTCATAAATAATTGTCATTAAAAATCCAAGACAGGAGCATAAATTGCATCCTGCGTCTACATTTACAATGGTGCAATATCACATTTCAACAACCAACAGTTGTGCAGTAATGGCTTATACAAAATTTTAAATTATAATTGGTACACCAGTATTTTGTTTGGATTTGTAATGTCAGACCTCAAAGATGTTTGGATATTCTTAAAAAACACCTGTATATTTGATGTCGAAGCAATATTTATATCATCAAGCAATCATTGCGATATAAAGTTTTGTTTAAAATATATGTTTTTGATGAATATTTTATAAAATAAGTACTAATATTATTATTAAAGTTGATAGAAATCAGTTTTCTTCACACTTATCTACTAATTTCTTCATCCAAAGAGTTCAAATGAAAATATTTATTTGGGCTAATATTTTCAATACAATGATAGAAATGACTTTTCTCTATTTTTGAGTGTGGGGTAGCAATAAAATATAATAATATTATTGTATGTCTGTTTTTCAGTAACTTCCTGCTATATCCGTAATTTCTTTCAAATTCACATCTAAGTAGGACGCGAACCTCGAACGTACAAATATCAGCACGGTACCCTAGCGACATTGCTACCATGCCTCTCCATGGACTGTCAAAAATATAATATACTAAGGCTTAGCAAAGACGCGAAACATTTCATGTTCCGTGATGTTTCACAGATGTACGGCTAGTCACCAAATAACAATCATGTTATTTTCAGAATAGTGTCGATGTAGCGATATTGAATGATTTAAGTATTTAAAATAATAAAAGCTTTTTTCTACTGGATACCACTAGCGAAATTCCCTCCTAAAAAACTCTAATTCCATCAAAAACTATAATTCTCTAAACATATGAATGTACGAAATATATGAATGTGAACTATTTTGACTAAAATTACCTCTGGTTCAGTAGTTCTTTAGGACCCATTTCTTTGTGAACTACTCACCTATATTCTGAACAGCTGACAATAAACTAGTCATAGCCAAAATGATCAATGCTATCGATGGCGCTTCATACTACATAATACAACTTTTATACTACTTATTAGAGTAAAACCCCCATTAATTTGTTCTTTGACATAATTGAAAATGTTCAAACTCTTCCAGATTCAAAAAAGTTGTCAAATTATCAGTCAAAAGATTTTTCAAACCTCCGCGCCATAAAACAGTCCATTTTCAGTCTCGTAATTCAAAAATTGTAACATTATAATATGGGGATTTTTCATCAATCTATGCATTTCTGACATTTTCTTAGAATATGATAAAATATGGTAGTTTTTTCACAAAATCAGAGTTTTTTACACAAGTTGTAGGATTTTTAAGAAATTAGCAAATTTTTTAAGAATTGAATTTTGTTTTACTGTGTTCGTATTTGACTCAAAAACTCCTTGCTTTCTGAAGTCATGAAATTTTTTGTTTTAAGTACAAATTAAAGGGTTTAAATGAAACAAAAATAGTGTTCTTAAGGCTGCGTAATTTATTTTATGGTGACACTAGCAGAATAGGAAGTACAGGAGAGACCATCTATACACAGATAACATCCTCTACGAAATTAAAATACATTTATTAGACTGTAACCAGGAGATGGTCAATGTTGAAACTGTGGCATTATAAGCCGTAGATGTTATAAAAAGGGAAATGTACTATGTATAGCCAAATTCCGTTTTAAATACTTTTACACAAAATAGAACTGTATGTAAAGCGATGAGATACAATATGTAAAATTTAGCTCTCATTCGAGGTGATTTGTAAAAAGCAAAAATCATGATCTAAGGAAGCCAAAACCCAACAATTTTCAAATATTTTATATTAAAAACTAAATATTTGTCATATAATCTTAGTGAACACTATTTAAGCTAAAGATTTAATTTTTAAAGGAAAATATATTATATTTTAAAACTTATATTCTATTTAACAAAATGTTCCACATTTTGCGAAGAACTGTTAATATTTTTTGATTTTTAAAACATCTCTTTCAACCACTTTATAATGATCTATGTATTTAAATTATTAGTCTGTCAAATAAAATTATTGCATAAATCACCAAAATCACAAACTGATCAGTCTTTCCTAATCTCAATCGTCCACCTCGCAATTCTAAAAACCCACATGATTCCTGAAAATCACAAACTGTTAATTAATGATTTAATCAATTTTCAAATGAGACGAAGTCTCTCAATACCGAGTCGATTAACATGCAAAAGAGTTTTGGTAAATCATCTACCTACATAATTGACAGCTGAGATCAGTTCAAACACAAAAAGTGGAAGCACATTATTTGTACATAAATTATTGTGAACACAAATTTGGCTCAAAACACAAACAAGCGAAAACACAAATTTATAAAAGCCACCCAAACACCTAATCACATAATTATTATGGCTGTAGTACGATAAGTATTTGTTATTATCATGTAATCTTGAATTTTTTTATCGAAAAATCATATTTTGCATTGCCTTCGTAAAATCTGTTGCTCTTTTTGGTTCTAATAGTAAATGTGGAATTCCCCGTAGTGTAAAACACCAAGGAGGCTTACATTATGAAAGAACCGTGAATAAATTATGGATGTAAACGTTAATGTATGTATATTAAATTAAGTTACAATATTTTCACAATCATTCAGAATCGTTGCTACTGAGTTTTCCATTTAAATACGCATACCTATATCAACGTGCCCTCAGTAAAGTACTCAATCTGCAAATCTGCTACTTTAGAGAGCGATTACATCGAAAAAAATATTATTAATGAACTACATCCGGATACATTATCCAAAATTCTTAACTACACATCACTTTATAAAGCTTTAAAATATGCAACACTAGTTTAGAATTTTAGATAAAAAGGTTCATTAATAAAAAAAATACGATCAAAGCTCTCTCCTGCAAAATAACAAATTTGCAGAAAGAGTACTTTAGGTAGGGCAGGTTGATTTGCTTTCTCAGCATCCATAAAACTTGATTAGGGAACCCAATTATCCTGATATCAGTTTATTGTGATTACAAATCCTGGGATTAACAAAATCCTTTTGTCAGAATTGGTTGAGGTTCGCTCCAGATGTAGAAAGCTAGAGACATATAGTAACATAGAAACTCTCAGACCCTTCTTCTCTCAGAATCTTCTTGAAAAATCAACCATTCTAATTCCCTAAAGACACTAAAGTGT
>JADDOH010005290.1:0-20992 GCA_016648135.1 Agrypnia vestita | reverse complement strand
TGTTAATATCACGAAGAACGTCTGGCAATCATTTAGACAAGTGTATAGTAATGTCCCGTTAAACATATTAAACAATCCGGTTTGTTATTTTTAAGTTTTTTTTTCTACACATTTTTTGTACCTGATATCTGCCAAAGCCCCCGGAACTCAAAAGTCATAATATCCTAACCTTCTGCCTACTATAGTGTACATCTGCAGAAAATATTGCAGGTTTGATACGAGTACTTTTACGTATGTCTGGCGGTGGCTGGCTCTTAGTCAATGATTATCCAATTTCGATAATTCTGTAAAACGACGATAACATGGATGAATGGTTGAATAAAATTACGCACTAAGTACCATAACCGACAAGCCGAAGAAAACAATATAGTGAATAAAAATGTCAAACATAACTTTTTATCAGTTTTTAAAAAAAATCTATACTATTATACATCCTATCTGTCTTTTCTACATAAAAACTATGAGAAAAAGTTTTCTGTGTTTCCTGTAATTAAATTGCGAAATATGCATTTCAAACAACTCCCAAATACCCAGTGCTATTTCCTATGAAAGGCACTAAATCCAACGTCTGTTTAGTTTAAAATTAGGTAAGTACCCCGAGCATAAACAAACAGTATCCCTTGTCCGTAACAAAATGCCGGGATGAATGTTAATTTCAAAACACAAAATAAATCATATCTCATTTACTCGTGGATTTTTTGCTGGAATGATATTCTGAGTTATTGATGTATATTCCAGGCCTTATATTTTTCTTCTTTTATTTGTATTATATTCTTTATAACACCTTTTCCTTGTTGTTTGTATGGGGAGCTCTAATTGGTCAGCCATTTTCATACAATCTGAAGTTAGTGGACCATGGCACTTAATGCCGTTTTTAAAATAATACGCCGTGGTACTTAGCGAAGTCGCGATACTCAAATAAGCATAACGGCTAAATGCAACATTGCAGGGACATAATGCATTACTGGGGTTAGTGGCGATGTCATATAGAACCAAGCTGCATAATTAGTTTGAAAAATGAAATTTTTGTACTTAGTGCCTATTTTACTGCAACCATTCAATTGTTTATTTTGTTAGTCATGTAATACTACCATTTCATGCATTTTATTTGCCGAAAATCATCTAATTTATACATTTTCATGCTATACAGCGAAGAACGAATTTTCATATTATACAATAAGTTAATGCATTATCGTTTAAATAATAGCTCTCTGGGAAAATAATATATTCTCAATTTTATTTCACACTATTCAATTCAACGACTGTAGGAGATCCAAATACTTACTTTTCTGCCTCGAAGTTGACAAGGGTCTTTTGACACCAATTTTTAGACGTGTCGCGATTTCAGATATCTTCAAATATGTAAAAAATATTTGAATTATGTAAGTTTTACATTCCCTCGATTATAAAAAATATTAACGCTAATAATATTTGTTTTTCAGTAATGTGTTATATATATAAAATTAATTCATATATGAACTATGATACTTTTAACGTTAATTTTTTATCCAATTTGATTTATTTAACCAATCACTTACTTACTTTCAAAAAATCAGACCATTCTTTACAAAAATCATTAACAATGAATTTTTATGGACAATCTTTGTATTAGTATACTATGTTTTCGTTTAAAAGATTTACATGAGTTTAGTAAATTCTAGCTGTAATCCGTCACCTATGAAATATTAATAATGACTTTTATCAAAATATTTGAACATTTTTTTAAATATATCCAGCGGAACATGAACTGGTTCACGTCTTTGCTAAGTCCTATATGTACCTATTTTTGACGGGTAATGCAGGCTTGGCGATAGAAACATCGCTCTCATCGCCACCGGATTGCTTTAAAAATTTCATAAAAATATTAATCAATTAAAAAGAGACCACACATAAGGTTGAAAAATTTTCGTTAACTTACCAAACTGTGGCGAAATTGGAAAACGCGAAAACATCCCCGGATAGAAAAAGGTCCGTTAGTTCGAATACCGGTAGCAGTTAAAATATTTTTTCGTTAATTTGATTTTTCTGTATGTATTTTCTAACTGATTAATAAAAATTTGTTTTATAATTATGTTCAATATTAGCCAAAATTTATTTTCTTTACCTACTAGTTTCAGTTGATGAAGACCATTGACAAAGTTATCAAACAATAATTTCGTTGTCTGTCCATCTATCCGTCCGTCCGTCAGTCTGCGTGTCTGTCTATCCGTAACTTCGTATAACGTCCGTAATTGCGTTCGAATTCACGACTAAAAAACGAAAGTAAAAGGCCGGAGATGGAGCATGAACCCCTGGCTAGCAAATCCTAACCGGCCGCAACTTAGCGATGAGCCTGCGTGGTCGGTCAAAATACAGTATATATAGGACCTAGCAAAGACGCGAAGCATTTCATGTTGCATCCAGCATAATCGCCGGGGTTTAAACAGTACCATTAACTGCCGGTAGAGGAAATTTAAAAAAAAGTTCAACTATTTTGATAAAAATCGTTATTACTATTTCATAGGTGTCGGCTATAAATAAGTAAATACATATTCTTTAGGAACCGGCATGTAAAAGTACCGGCATTTTTGACGGATTACAGCTAGTTATTATAATTAAACTGTGATTACTATATATTATTTTACTCCCTTTCCATAAAATAATTAAACATTCTTGCAATATAATACAACGTTGATTTGTTTAAACAAATCTTGATTTATCTTTAATATATATAAATCTATAAATCTTTTTAAACAAAATTGTATTATATTGTAAGAAGATAAAATTATAAATTAGCCACAGATTCGTCAGTGGCCCACAGACCATTACTTATTGAACATTAAATCAAGATGTGGATAGATAATATAAATATAAATATTTAATAACCAAATTAATTAATCAATTAGAAAGACATACAGAAAAATCTAATTCACGAAAAAATATTAGGTTACTACTGGGATTCGAACCCAGGTCAAGTAACCTAATATTTTTTCGTGAATTAGATTTTTCTGTATGTCTTTCTAATTGATTAATTAATTTGGTTATTAAATATTTCACAGAACTTTGTTCTGAAAAATTACAACTTCACAAATATGAATGTGTTCTTGAATATATAAATATAAATATGTTCAAGTACAGAACGCACCTCATGCATGCTATTAATATTATTATTTAAATTATTATCGACAATAATACGCTATAAGTGAGACATTTATTTTTAGATTCCAGAGATTTTGCAATATTTCTATAAGGTTTGGATCAGGTTCATTGCACTCCGTGCAAAGCTGAGTGTTAATTCATATATTAATAATACGCATACTCAAATATTTATACACCTAGCTTTGAAAAATTGTTCCTTCAAGTGATTTTACACTGAGCAGACGCCATTCTGAATTCACCCGTAAAGAACCCAAAATTCTGAAGAAAATGACAAAAAATAAAATAACTTTTTTGGGAACAATTTTCGCGCGTTTGAGGGGTCGGGGGGAAGCATTTTTCATCTTTACATTCTTTATTGAATTATTTCCTTGATACGGACGACGCAACTGAAAATATTGAATTAAAAAATGTCGAGAAATTTGTGTCGGAATTCCTGTAATGTAATATAAGGTACACGGGACTACCTCTCCAGGTGAAAGGTCAAAAGCACAATAAAGATATTTGAACTACGGAATAAAAATTCCCCCAGGAAAGCCGTGTACACATGCTGGTACGTACAATTGTATTTATGCGTGTGTACGTATTGGTGCTACCATTGAATATGGCTTTTGTGCTGCAAAACATTTTAATTTTCTCGGCAAAAAAAAGTTTTTGAAAATTGTTTTATGCTAATTACCTTTACTTCATTAATTTCATCATTGCAAATTTAATTTAACTTATATAACAGCTGAACATATTGTTTGAAGAAAACAAACATTGAAATTACTTGAAATTTAAAAAGTGAGCATAATGTATATTTTGTCATTAAATTTCACGTTAAATATTATTTTTTGAAGTATTTTTTATAAAGTTCCTACGTATGACCGACATCTCTTCCATCTTCAGTCAGATTAAAATATTATTTTTAAAGAAAAATTTTTTTTAAATTTTTGCCATTCGCACTTGTGCAATAAATTATCTTTACTCGAATGAAAACTAATAAGTGTAGTAACTAACAAGGCGGTTATTTTTCTTAATTTTTTTATGACGGTATTTATAAAATTATCATATCGATTTTGAGAAGAATCAGCATGAATCGATAAACACATAAAAATAAGGAATATCTAAGTGAAGTAATTTGATGGCAACCCATGACCTCTAATCAATATAAAACACAGATTTGAAAAATAGTACACCTTATTTTTATTTATTTATTTGGTTCCAACAGGATAACATATAAACCTAAAAATAGTAAGAAAAGAATTCAAATGAGTAGTTATATGTCTCCTATAATTAAAGGACGACACAGATAAGACTCAGTGATGGTAGGAAGTAAACAGTAATAAAAATTAATACGTATAATGTATATAATGCACATGGTCAGGGAACTCCAGTATCTGCCTCACCATTTGGTATTAAAAATATCTATTGAATTCAAAAGGTTACTTACATACATAGTGTGAGTACATAGTGGGATGGGAGAGGATTTTTCATAATATATGCAATAGCTTTTTGGTATTATTTGTTGGTTTAACATAACATTTATTGAGTTATTCGATAAAGACAACACAGATTACTCTTTTTACCATTATATCAACACTAAGACATGCCATGTGGCGGTTATTTCATGGCGGAACTATATTATTTTGATCAAAAATACTGAAAATATCGGTATTCATGTATTGCATTTATTTCAGTGTACCAAAATGATATTAAGACAAAATAACGAGACACTTGATGCATTCATTGTCTTTTATATTTTCATTGCGTTTTTCTTCAATCTTTCATTATTATCTATTTTTTAAAGATTTTTCACCTACGTACATACATATAAATAAATAAAAAATATCATTTAAGTTCATTATGGAAATGATTTATTTATATTTTATACAAAATAGTGGGGTAACAATTGGCGTTTTCTAATACGTATCTAGTGGTCAGTCCCGGATTAGAACTTTTTATTGTAGACAATTGTTTTTGAACTGCGGACCAGCATTGCAATGATTTTGGCTTGGATTTACTAATTGTTATATAATAATATAGCTTATGTTTTTAATATCACAAATATTTGTTCTTAATTCTTCTTTTAAAAAAATACCATACAAGAAATACGTGTGGTGAAATAAATTAGTGCCTTTGAAAGCGACCTTGAAAATTAGTGAATATACGTGAGCAGTTACGTAGGTAACGAAGTCACTGCATAATGATTTAATGCAGTTTAGAGTTTAATTATGGAGGTCAAATGGGAATAAATGTACATTGTTATTTATCATATCTATTCATAATTTACAATTATACTTGCAATAATTATACGTGGAATCAAAAGTCACATAAACCAAATTAGAAAAAGTGATTTATTATTGATGGAATTTCGAGAGTATCAGAATTTGTTTTCGACAGGTGAATTATTTCATTGACTACATAAAAAAATTACGTGGATTAAGTGGACACTCGAGTGGTAAAATATAAAAAATGCAATTAAACTCCAGTGGAGTTGACATAGTTTATGTTTTTCAACCATTTAATGATCATCAGCCGATGAATTAAGTAAGTTACACGTTTATGGGAAAATATGAAATACAATTAAAATATGTTTTAAAATTTATGAAAATCGACAGCAAATATCCACACTGGGACTATTTTAATAGAATTTATGACAGTATTTGGACGAATTTTAATTGCATTTTTTTTATGAAATCGAATATCAGGCACTATACACCTGCGTTTTATTAAAATTGATGGAGTTATTGAGTAAAGTCATGCAAGGTATTCCAATTATCTCAATATCAATATTAATCAAACTGAAAATTATTTACCGCTGAATATACCTTAAACATTGTTATTACAATATTGAAACGTGCGAATAATCAACGTAGGTAACATAAATGTACTTGAATAATTAATTTTATTATTTGTTTTAATCTACTATATTCATTAATTACACCTACATGTTTCGGAAAAACATTTCCATCGTCAGAGTGTTTTATATAAATGGATGGAAAGGTTTTTCTGAAACATGTAGGGGCGTAATCCAAGATGATGGTCCTGTTGTTCATACAATAAAAATGAGTATTTCACTATATAATTGAATGTCCTGATTACGAAATGAAAAATAAAAATAATGAAGAATAATAATAAAATAATAAAAAATAAGTATTAAATAAAATATTGCATTATAAAATTTCGATAATTATACCATACATTTTGAATGTGAATTATTACTTTCAGAACCGTTGAAAGAGATATAAAAAAAACGAAAACCATAAATAATAATAAATATTATGAAATATAAATTTCACGATAGCACCAAATATTCACGCAAATAGTGAAATATAGAAAAAAATTAAGAATCTATTAATTATTTGAAAATTTAAATAAATCATCAAAATAATCACACTATATTAATAAAAATAATCAAGGTAGTTTAACGTAACAAAAATAACCGTAATCTAAATTAAACAAACAAAATCTAATAACCTAACCTAACCAAACCTAACCTAACCTAACCAAAACTAACCTAACCAAACCTAACCTAACCTAACCTAACCTAACCAAACCTAACCAAACCTAACCTAACCTAACCATACCTAATAACCTAACCTAACCAAAACTAACCTAACCAAACCTAACCTAACCTAACCTAACCTAACCTAACCAAACCTAACCAAACCTAACCTAACCTAACCATACCTAATAACCTAACCTAACCAAACCTAACCTAACCTAACCTAACCAAACCTAACCAAACCTAACCTAACCTAACCATACCTAATAACCTAACTTAACCAAACCTAATAACAAAAGCATTCAAACCATAAAAAATCAAGCCTATTAATAAAATACAAAAAGTAGCTACGTTAAATATTCATCATATTTCTTTCGTCTATAAATATAAGTCATGTAAACTTATACATTGTCTATGATTTAAACATTTTTCCTCAGATATTGCCTATGAAATGTCAAAATATACGGTACATTTTTCGAATCTTTAAAATGTAAATATCTTATTTAATACATATTATTTAAACATAAATTATCTTTCATTTTGTTATTAACACATTCAATAATATAATGAAATACTCATTTTTATTATATATGCAATGGGACCATGACCTTGGATTTAGCCGTTGCTCAACCAATTGAAAAAATAAAAAAATATTTAAAATAAAATGTGAATATATACGTAATATGAAAATAAATTTCAACGCTCCATTTTCAAATTTAATCTCGATAAATCCGTTAGAATATTTATATCTCACCGCGTTGTTTTAATCTCCAAAGCATCGGATTTTTTTACCGCCGGCGTCGGCTAATTTTCCGGTCAGTTGATAGAATTTTCCACAAGAGGTCCCTCCCCCCGCGGCCCACCGTCCCCACCCCCGCCAACAGCTCGGGGTTGGAATGTGGCCAATAAAATATCAATACATTATCTTTCTCGGCACAAGTTGCCCGAGGAGTGCCCGGCTCCGCGGGGGTGATAAATCACAATAGCCCGAACATTTTTCGAACCCTTAAAAGTAGGCTTTCCTCGATGTCCCAAATGCGCTATCTATTTCAGATTTTGAAAAAGGGCGTCAGAAAAAATACCTTTGGGTGTTTTTATTAATCGTATTTATGATATATCATTTGTATATAGACAACACTTTTTTCTCAGCACTCTTGAGCTATATTTTATTGATTTGTTTATAGATGAATTCGGCATTAACATTGTAGAAATTATTCATTATGATCAATAAATTTTGTGAAAAACATATATTTTGTTACCTATACGTGAGTTTCACAATAATTTTATATTTTACTATTTATGTTTAGAGAGTTACAGAATATCTCATCGACAGGTTTCAAGTATTAAATGGAATAATTAAAAGTAATAATTAAGAGTCAGTGTACGAAATTTCACTAGGAGATTGTAACAGTAAATGCATTAGTCTAACTCCTAGAAACTCTTATTAATTTATTACCTCCTACTTTATTATTCTAATTTATTACTAACTTTTCCTTCCCATCGCGCATAAACGTAATAAAATTAATAATTGTGAATGTTTATAAATTACAATAAATTTGAATTCTAGTATCCATTTGCTTAACAACATTACTATCATTAACTTTTTTCCTATTCTCTCAATATTCCCGTTACAACCACCATTAACTCCAACTCATTTTATCAGTAGTTACCTAACTAACTAATTAACTAACTAACCATCACGTCGTTTATCAGAGGCGTAGACAGAGAGGAGCCACACTCTTCTTTCCTGGCAGAATACTTGCATACGTCTTCTCTTGCATGCTCTTCAATTGTTGAAGCCAACAGAGCTATTAATCTTAACCTGAAACTTCGACAGCGACTGGTCAAATGTTATATATGGTCAGTCCTGCTGTACGGAGTGGAATCGTGGACCCTCAAAGTGAGTAGCATGAACCGGCTGGAGGCGTTCGAAATGTGGATACATCGGAGAATGCTCCGGATACCCTGGACGGATATGGTCAGCAATACAAGAGTTCTTCAAAGAGCTAGAGTGAATAGAGAGTTGCTGACAAATATCAAAATCCGAAAGGTATCGTATTTGGATCATGTGCTCAGAGGAGAAAAATATAAATTGCTCCACCTGATTCTTATGGGCAAGATAGAGGGTCGTAGGGGTGTTGGAAGGAGACAAATTTCCTGGCTCCGCAATATACGCGACTGGACGGGCATAAGAAGTGTTGGAGAGCTGTTTCGTGCTGTCCAGAACAGGGATGCTTTCTCTCGGGTGATAGTCAATGTTGGGGGGACCTGACATGACACCAAAAGAAGAAGAACAGAGCTATCCTTTAATATTTGATTCATCTTTTTCCCTTCTGCTGCCTTCAATACTCGCCTCAAAATTTTTCTATACTATCCGCCTCACTTATCCGTTCCATATGGCTAAACCATGTCAGCGGTCCTTTTTTTATTCTATCGATAACGTTACAGCTAGCATTACATTAAATTTTAATTCGTTAATTCTCTACTCTATGGTACAAAGATATTCGAACCACACGAGACATCAAAATAAGCGATTGCATTTCTACCGCATTCAGTCTACATTCGTTTTTTTTCGCCAATTCCAGGCTTCACTTCCATACATCAGAGTTAGTACCAGAACTCCATTTTCCCATTAATTATTTATATTTCCTATTCGCCTAATTCATTGATTATTTATATTTCTACCTAATGAATTTTTAAAAAATCTATATTTAAATGTGGCCAGTTTATTTCTTCACCTGTCGATAAAAGATTCTGTTACTTTCGAAACTTGAGTACAACAGTATTAACATATTATTAAAAATCACGTAGAGGTAACTTAATTTTTTTCATCTAAATTGAAAAAAAAAAAAACTAAAAAGAAAATATCCTTCTCCTGTTATTTATATTCCTAACTGAACGCGGAATTAGTTTTTAGCTGAACGTGGTCTTCGTATAACGAATCATAACAAATCATCAATAGTCAAAACAATAAATTATAGGGCGTAGATACATATATATGGTTGGAATGCTTTTCAATAATGCCCAAGGGAAGCCTTAACTCAGTGTCTCTTATACATATCGATGGGAATCCGGAATCCCGCAACAACTATACACAGGTTGTATGCAACGAAACTACAGGTCTATAACGAAAGTATTGATGGAAGCTAATAGGCTGGTCGCAGACCGGAGCAATGTATGAGTTTATTGGAATCATATACCAGCACAGGAGCAAGAAACGAAAATAAATTAAAAAAACACATTGTTTATAAATAAATATAAGTGGGGGCCAACGTTTTGTAAATATATGAGAAATAAATTACCTACTCGAAATCAGATTGGCAAACAAATGCTTTCTTTGAAACATGCCCGCACTAAATATTATTTGTTTAGGTTATTTGATCTCCGAGAATGAGGCTATTAAACACCATATTTCTGGTTGGATTCCTATGTTAACAACCAACCACTTTTATAACTCCTTCAAATATTGTTTACGCTCAACTAATATTACATTAATTTTAACCAAAAAAACTTTTAATACGTTGTATGAGGGGAATAAAAGCAAAGGAACCAATATCCCACTAAAGTGTTTCTGAGATAAATACAAAAACCTATGAAATTTCTCTGGAATCTACATCATATAAGAAATAAGTTTTTAAAAAGTTGCCACCTGAGTTTTACTTATACCAAGTAGTTGACATTGCTACTCTTGCAATTTATATAATTGAATATTGCTTTTTTTGCTATGATGTTTCAGTCTACAATCGATATCGACTCTCACTTGAGTATGAAGCTGTGAAGCTGCCATTTTGTCAGGTGAAACATCCTTCGGGGTTGACTTTGCTTTTTATAGTACGAAGATATTACTGTTTTGCTTTTAATAGTGATTTGGAAACATGGTTTTGAGGGGTTAGAGTTATATTATTAAAATCTTGAAATCAGTACACTCTAAATCATTTATCCTCGCTGATTGCATTCAAAACTTTTTTCATATTTTAGATATTGCTGCCTTTGCTCTGATACATTTCATTTGATATAATAATATCGTGAAATAAAAAATAGAATCGTATTTTGTGAAGCATGTTCTAACGTGAATTGCAGAGTTTCAATATCTTGATTTGTATGGACAGATATTGAATTTTCCGTCGGGTCTCAGATATCAGAATATGCGGTTGCATGCTTGGGAATAGAAATGTCATGTGATGTTTTTTGATTTTTGACCACGGAAGCTAGGGAATTCCGTCTATCTCTGGACTATAAATATAAAGAAAAAACTAGATATCTATTAGATTAATGGATATACTTTTTATTGAATATATAAATTCGTTTTGGATATAGGAATTAGTAATAAGTAATCAATTTGTTTAAATTTTATAACATATAGTTCATTAGATATGCAATTTAATGTAATGAATTTTCTAAAATAATTTAACAGTATTTAAAAAATATTTTTAGAGCTACAAATAAAAAGAAATTAAGTTAATACCATCGAATATTGTAGTATTAAAATAAAGATGAAACTTGAAAATTATATTTTTGACGATTTTATTAATGAAATATTTATGATTTTGAATATTTTATCAACATAGATAACGCTTGTAAGTTAAGCTTTCTATAATTTCTATAACTACCAATTTAAATGTTTTTGCTTTCACCCACAAAAATATATATTCTAGTAGAGATGCGTTATCAGGATCATTCGCGACCTATAAGATATGGTTCATTGTCAAATTCATTAATACTATTATTCAAATACATAGCATTTAAAAAAATGCATTGAAATACGAATATAAACTAGAAATAATCTTTCAACACCTAGGGGAAATTTTTAAGGCTTTAATTTTTTTATAAAATTACAATACTAAAGTAATTTGTTTTTTCATGTGATAAACGTACACTTTTATTTTATAATTATGCGTTATGCTAATAGTAGTGACCTCCCACTAACATAAAATAAATTTCATTTTATACATCGAAATATATATTATAAGCATTGTTTAAAAATATGATAGCCCGATTTAAAAGGGTTTATGACCGATAAAACTCAGTGAAGTGTGAATATTGTACAGTTAGGATCTAGCCAGAATTTACTTGTTCATTTGGAAAATCATTAATCAGCATTTTAGCACTCATTTTATCATTTTATTTAATGTTTATAAATAAACAATTTATTGAATTATCAATTTATCCTCGGTCAATACTGGTTCCGTTTGAATACTCAAAAAGTAAAAAAAATGAATTTCTTATTCCTAGTTTAATAATAATAAATGTTTACTCTTTTTTAATTTTTGTTAATAATATTTAGAAGTCGGTAGTTATATAATATCGACATTATTTCTAACGTCAAAATTTTTACGCATTTAAAAAATTACAATAATTTCTTAGACAGTAATCGTAATTGGAATTGAATCAAAACAAATAAAAGTACTAATAACAAACTCCTAAGTCCTGAAAGTGTAAATTTGTATAACCTCAGCATTCTTGTGTTTTTAATATATTCAATATATATTTTTTTGTAATCGTATGTAAGACCATCATCATATTCATCCCCTTTTCCTAGTAGGATCGGGGGCCCAAAGACTAGACAAGGTGTTTCCACTCTCTCTTGTGCTGCTTCTGCACGAGTCAAATAGTCTAGATCCATCCTGTTTTCATACATATTTTTCTGTTGCTTTTCCCAGCTTAATCTGGGGCGACCCACCAGCCGTGGTCGCCAGGAGGATTCTCCTTGGTATTCGTTTCTCTCGCATTCTTAGCATGTAAGATCATCCCTGAAATTTTATACTAAGTAAAACCGAAAGCATATTGGTTGAGTATTTTATTTCCGAAAATATAAAAGCATTTTTTCATTTTTTCAGACAGACGTCATGCGTCAGGTCCACCACGTGTCCAATATATTATATTTTTACTGAATACAAAATATCTACCTAAGTATTTTTTCGAAGCAAAACAAAACGTGAAAAAGTAATGCATTCATAAAAAATTCTCTTTGTACACTTTTGTATAAATCATTCCATTGAAATCAATCATTCCCAAACTGTTTACCGCGCCCGCCCTTCGCCTGTCCAGCGCCCCCAAACGGTGGCACGCCCCGGCGGGAGATTGATGGCGGCGGTGTCACTCACCACTAATTAATGGTCACCAGAGGACTTATTTAAATAATCAATTGCCTTTTTAACGAGGGGTAAATTCTGACGGGGATAGAAGCGCCTCATTTTGGATAAATAAACGTCTAAATTCTACGACTAATAAGTCATTTCATTATCTTTCTTTTTTCAACCCTTAAAAAGCGACCCATTGCTTAAATTGATAACCGGGATTTTGTATTTTATAATAAATGTGTTTAGTATTTTTAATTCTACTTCATATTGTATTTATTATAATCGATTGCTTATATACTTGCTGTGTTGTTTCAGTGACGGTCCTTTAATAATACCCTATTTTATTTTAATAAATATAATTTTTTTAAATATTTGTTATAAGTAATTTTTTATTGCACCACATAAGCTTTATATTAAAAAACCACCCGATTACGGAAAAATACTAAATTTAACCATCAGTCTAATTAATGAACGTCAAACTGTTCCAATTAGGTAGCTATTATGGTTGTTTTAGTTGCGTTTGGTTGCGCTAGTATATATTAATAATATCTTTTTGGCGATCCACGGAAATGCGACCGTAGCAACATGCGTAGAGCAGCCGGTTCGGGTTTGTTGGCCCGGGGTTCAAACCCCATCTCCGGCCGTACAAATTGTTTTTTTTAGCTGTGAATTCGAACGAAATTACGTACGTTACACGAAGTTACGGGGACAGACAGGCAGACGGACGGATGGACGGACGGATGGACGGACAGATAACGAAATTAATATGAAACAAATTTTAGTAGCAGCCAAAATATTTTTTCGTTTTTTTTTATTTTTCTATGTGTTTTCTAATTGATCAATAAAAAATTGTATAATAATTCACAGAACTTTGTTCTGGAATTATAACTTCACAATAATAATGTGTTTTCTTTAATATAGAAATTATTATGTTTGATGTATTAAGAAATAGAGAAAGAATGCCAAAACACGCGACAGATATAAATTGATTTTTTGTGGCTACATTACAAGGGTTTAGTAATTGTGTTTATGCGCTGATACAGCGTACAAATTCCACCCCAAACTGAGATAACACGTTATTACGTGAATTAAAACTACCACACCGCCAGAGAATTTTTGCGTGTTGTCTAGTGCACTCCTAGTAATTAAATTTCACCAACTAGTACATTCGTTCCTGCTTAGATTATCTAATTTAGCAGAATTATGCCAAACATTTAAACAACATTTTGTTAGTTAAGCTTGAGATGGTTTATATTATTAGATTTGTATACCTCTGTTTGCATATTTACTGTATATTCAATACAATAATATTTTTCTTCAGTTTTTCTCTCATTAATATTGTATTTTTTAACACCTGCCGTTACTGCGAATGTACTTTGTGACTTCCCGATTTTCTTAGATTCCTTTTGATTTTCTTAGAAAAATTAATACAAAAAACCTAGATCTATTCGGAAATCTCTGAAATTCATCTAAAAAAATTAACAGAATGGATAGCGCCACAATACAGCATTATTTTCGATAATAATTAAAATTGTTAATGCTGATTATAACATAGCATCACATTATTTTCACTTTTTTTTAATAAAATTAGTCGCCTGCTGTAATAATTTAATTAAAAAACTGAAACCATTTATTTCTGTCTATCGGTGTTCTGATGTAGTGTTGAATATACAATAGATGCGAGTAAAGATATTATAGTTTAATTAAGATAAATTATAGATGTCTCACAGTGATCACTTAAGCCAGCTTGTAAACCATCGGCCACCGTAAAAAAACTTCCATACACGTTTCTCATATTTTCATCATAGCTTCGTCTCTGTGAGCTTTCTATTATTTACCTTAATTCAAAAATCATCCCTCTGAGAATAAACACAGTTGATGTGTTCTCAGAACATGCAAATAAAAATATTGATATCGTTTGTTTGTCCTGAAGAACTGTTTATGTTAATTTTTATTACTTTATGGTATATACACTCCACCCCTTCTTCTTTTACTTCTTTATCAACTCTCTGCAGTTTTTATTAGTGCGCGGCAAGCATTTTCTTTAGGTCGAGATCCCAATGTGTACAAATTTGTGTGGCCGACCTGTGCTATTGCTATGCCCGATCACCCACGAAAGGCTACTGAAAGATCTTCCAGATACATTTCTCACCCTTAAGCCGCACTACACGACCAGGGGGGTAATCCCACTTCAGTTAGACGATCATCCGGATAATGTCGACAATCTTTGCTGTTTGCATTATCCGCTCGTTCGTTTTTCTGTTTCTCATTGCTCTTTCCATTGATATAACAGCTAGTCCTAATACATTCTGCTTTATAAGTCTCTATATGTGGAGTATAAAAGCAAAGGCAGCAATATCAAAAAAAATAATGCAGTCGTCGCAAATTCGAGATTTATAGGATACGTAGCCTATAAATTTTTAGAAAAAACGTGGTTTTGAAAAGGTTTAAATACATTTTCAAGTTATCCTCGGCGATTGTATTCAAAATATATTTTTAATTTTTTGGATATTGCTGCTTTTGCTTTTATACTCTATATATATTGAGTGTTGTTATGGTATCTTCTCATTTCCAAGTATGTGGGTAGGCTTTCCATAGGTTGCCTGTCTAATTCTCATAATTCTTCTTTCTCTATAATATATTGCTTTATATCAAAATAATATATTGAATATATTATATTTACGGAAGACTACATAATCTATCTGTAATATCTTGAGCAAGTAAACAATAATCATTATTTTGCAAAAAAATGCTAAAAATATCAATACGTATGTTTTTATGTAGCTTAAATTTTGTCAAAGGTATTTAAAAAGGAAAATAATATTATTTATTTTAACTGGGGTGGCTTTCTGGTAGTTATTAAATTTTTATTCTTGCACGATTACGCTCTTTGGAATTTGAATTGAATTGAATTGAATGGAATTTTAGATGGATTTTTGAAATGGAAACGAAATAAAACCCATTTTTTTCTTTTAAGTTGTTCAAGCAGTTTTAATACAGTTAGAAAAAAAAGTAGAAAAAAAAATTATAGTAGAAAAAAAAACAGTAAACTGATGATGTAAAATAAAAATAAAAAACTGTTTCACTTTGCCATCAATTTGTTTAAAATTCTCATCAGAGTTTTACGGCTGTTTGTAAGGGTTATTTTTACTTATCAGTTAATAAGGCTCGGCTGTAATTACGCGCGTGCGCGTTCAATAAAAGGGGGTATTTATTGGGACATAAAATATTTCATACCTCGTTAGTTATCTACCGCAGCTTAGGCCAAACAAAATCAATATTGATAATATGGGAGGGAAGTAATGTTCGATATTTTACGTAATGTATATAAGTACAGACGCAGCGCCGCACGACAGCGTAACCACAATAATATTCATTTTTATTAGTTATTGTTTTGACATTTCAAAAGACAATATGTATAATATAATACCGTGCATATTGTACTACCTACATGCGGCACGTGTCCGTCGCGTGCCCGTCTCGTGCTGGATTGTTTTACAATCGTTTGAATTTAATTTTTATGCCTTTCTCTGTCATTGGATGTAATAATTGTATGAAAATAAACGAATGGGTTATGAACAACACGACCACAATGCCTAAAGCAGTCGAAATAGATTATTTAAAAAAATCTGTGTATTTTCTTATTCATTTATACGGTAGTGCGAACAATTTTAGTAGCTTTTTGGTGTAGTGGTTATGATTCTCGTCAAATGATTCAGTGGTCGGTGGTTCGAGCTCCATTCCAGGATACCAGCAAGCTATTATTTTCGTAGCATATTTTCAAAAAAATTATAAGAATATTGATGCGATACGTATTCTGTGTTTGCATATCTCAAAAGTATATTTTGAAAACTATTATGTAAAATGTATCTAAAGGAAATATAAATTATATTTAAAATTAACACATTTAAGTTATTTCAATTTCAAAAAAGAAAATAAAACATATTGTTTACCGCAAACCTATCAATATCTCAAAATCGACAACAAGTTTCTTTTAAATATTGTTCAAAATTACTGTATTCATCACCAAACCTATGTTGTCAGGGCAATGGTGAGCGCGTGTGGTGGTTTTTTCTAATATTTTTGTACTAAAAAATATTTCTTGAACGCGTTGACGTGGGGCAACCCTAAGACATACTTCACCAAGAATTTACGTATGAAATTTTTTTATGGCAATCAAGGCTTAGCGTGAAATTTTGCATTTTAGGTATATCTCAATATTCATGGATGATTCATGTACATCCACAGGTGCGGCAAATTAAAAAATAACGCCATAAAAATTAATGTTTTATATGTTCATAATAAAATACTTTTTTTTTAAAAATAATAATTGATGTTTTAAAATACGGTATAGCCTACGCGTGTGGAATACTTTGTTAATTATATTAATATTTTTACTTTTGAAAATTGCTTTTATAAGCCTTTTTTGTTTTTTTTTTCACGTTTAAGCAAACATGCGCAACACTTACTAACTATAGTAAAAAAAAAATTTACGACATAATATAGAATGTTAGAATCGTGTGAAACGCAATAAAAATCTTGACGACGTAAACATTTTTAAAGGTCATTGGATTAGCTATATATTTTCTAATTTATTTGTTGAATATTTTCATATACTATATATATATTTCATATAGTACGGAGCTACCCATTAAATTATTGCTGAAACACAACGAAGTATTCATTGTTTTTTTTTTTACTTTTGAAACTAAATATCTATGCAAGATATTGTTTGTAGTTGTTTGTTCTACTAGGTGAACTACAAGAAATGTATTTTAGTGGTTTACTTTGTGAATATTTATCTATTTATTTTGTATATTCTTTTAAAATGATATCTGTTTTATTGTACTAAGGTGAGTGACGTCTCGGAGACAGTAATTGAAAAATCCGCAGTATATATGAATAAGTTAACATCAATTGATCCACACCTGGAATCGCGTTAACGAACGAAACTAAATTAATGCATTATCGATGACGTTTTTATATTTTGTCTATTCATCAGACAGTATTATTGAGAAGTTATTATAGTGAAATAAAAAAAATATTTGAATGGTAAACTATTCCACCGAACCTAGAATGTACATTTGTAGAAAGTATAATGTTACCGTTCTTAATTTGTTGATTCGGAAAACAATTATATTTTTTGTGTATCCATTCGGTTGCTATGAGCTAAGCTCTTTTGTGTCGCTTGAAATTTACAGTAATGTGGTGGTACATCTGAAATACAACCTGTTTCAAATATGTACACGTAAATTATTTATTTTCACAAAGTAATTTTGGTAAATATTCACATTGACTTATTCATATGTGGTATAAAAAAATATTTTTCACCTCAATTTTAGTAATGTTAGCCAGTTTTTTCTGGAAAGAAACGCTCTTGTGAAATCAAGTTTCATTAAAAAATTGTGACATAGTATGAAAAAAGGTCCCCTCTTCATGACCCATGTCCAGAGTAAAAGTGGTGCATGTGGGGGTGTTACTGCAGAATCACAATTAGTTCCAACACTACTTACTTTAGTTATTAATTTTTGAAATCATATTTCCATCATCATCGTCATAATTCAGAGACTAAATAAAATTTGTTGCTGTATTATACATACTATTAAATAATTCATCTTCTTCTATAACTTTATTTTTCCCATTAACTTGTACGGTTGCTTTACTTATCTTTAGTTTCCTGTTCAATATTTGTTCACCATGTTGCTTGAGGTCTTCCTCGTTGTTCTGTGCAAGTGCTTATTTTTAATCAGTTTCGACGAGATTGTCAATAAATAAAATTGATAAAAGATAAACGAATATTTTTTCGACTTATATAAGCGTGTCTTCATCCTTTTTACAAGCTAGTTGATGTTCAATGTAAAGGTTCTCGGTTCCTCTGATCTCCTGATTGGTAGATTTAATTAAGCCCGACTGTTCTCTGGAAGTCATCCGGTATTTGTTCGTGGCATCGATTCCAGCACTATCTTTTATTGGCGTATCCAACCCATTGTCACATGAGCTTGGCGATATAATATCTATGACTAGGTCCCATTGTTACATCGTTTTCAGTTGTGAATTTAAACCATCCCCTTTGACTATTTTGTCACGAATTGCATATATTTAATTATATAATCATAATATGTAAAGATGGACAGTCAAAACAACGGATCAATTAAAAAAATATGTCAAGACTTATGATAATAGATAGAAGAATAATGTAATAAAGAGGACAGTTATAAAGCCTCAAACGAGATTGAAACTTTTAATGGTCATTCTTAATCAAAAAGTTACTGTCAAACTGACATAAAACAGACAGTGATCAATGTTCTGGCTATAAGAATATGATCTCTTTCTTAGTTCTTAATAGTGAGCTCTTGAATAAAGCATTGTGGTTATTTCTTCTGCTTGTACAGCGTTAATGGTGAGTTCATTTTGCTGAACTTCCGTCCCTCCTCTCCACCCACCCTTTGTACATTCCCAGTGAATTCTAATTTCTCCACGTCATCTCTCTCTCTTCTAAAAACGTGCCCAAAGTATAAAATAATGATTACCCTCCATATTATACCACGAAAAGGTTTCTTTAAATACGATGTTCCTGAAGAACAAACACATTCGTTGTTTCTGCTGTTCATAGTATTATTCGCAGAAAACAACGCCAACACCACATCTTGAACGCGTAGACGAGGAAAATGAATATTGTACAGTGTGTCGATAGTTTGAATTATAATTAAATATCCTTGTATTTTTTATCACCACTATCAAGTTCGTATATAAGTCAAAGAGAGATTTTGAAATATGATTGATTTTAAGTTGCTATATTGTAAGGGGTAGACTATTTCAGTCGTTGTCAGGTAGTTCAAGGTGTAACCATTTTCAGTATTTTCTTTTATTGTCTTTGAAGTCTCTTTGGATTGTCGTATATCTGATATCCCATAAAGCTAGCACGTATCCTATTTTACTCTTGTTGTATGCCTCTTATACCAGAATTTGCTTATTCTTTGGCATGTATTTTATGGAACGAGCTAGTCAATTCCATATGTATCCGATTTCGAAAATGAAGAAAATCGATATGATGTGATATCAATGTGATTTTTAGAGTGTGATATTCGATGTGCATGTTAAATACATTTTGAAAACCGGGGCAAAGGGACAGTACCAAATCTGTAAATAGACAAAGAAGGGAAAAATCGAGGAGATGATTTGGCAACCAAATGTGTAATCAGTCTGTCAACATTTCCCTAGATTCACGGCGATAAATGCTGTGTCCAGATTCAAGATGAATAGAGAATGTTGGCAAAACATTGTGATACAAATGGCTCTAAATAATGAAGAATTGATTGTGAAGAAAGAGAGTTTTAATTGGTTGCATTCAGTACTATTGTAAGAACAATTTTTTTTATCAGTGTAATACTTTAAATTGTCGATAGGGGTGTTATTTGTGGTCATTTTAAACATTTTTTTATAATAATTTGATAAATTAATATATATATATTTCTTTATAATAAAACCGGAAAATTTGTTTGTGCGAAGCAGTCAAAACTCTTGAACTTTTGTAGTGGTGGATACTCTGTCTGAAATTTTGATTCGATATGAAGCTTTTAAATATCTAACTAACCGTCGAAAAATATAATGCCACATTTCAACAAGATTTTTTTAGTGATTGAAGACTGTTTTGAAACTTTCTTGGAATAAAAAAATACTTTAATATAGAGTAATAATAACAAAATCGGTAGTAAACCTAGTAAATAATTCTTAAATAGAAAAATATACGGTCTACATATAATACTTGTTTTCTTTTGAACTAATGGAGATAGATCGGATAATATTATGCAAACTCTTGGGAAAAGAGAGAAACGAATCAAGTTTCACAAAGTAACGAATCAAGTTACGAAAATTGGAAAAATTACATATTTTTCGAAGATACAAATATTCACCATCTAAGTTGTCAAGTATTTAAAAGTCTATTCCATCAATTTATAATAAATTTTGATTTATCGAATCACTTTTTCATGCCGCATTTTTGAGAAACAAACAATATTCAAATTTGGTCCCTGCTGTATACGGGAAACCGCGTTCGTGTGTGTTCATGTTAATGCGTTCCATATTCCGAAAACGTACACACGTACATAACATAATGTTCGGTTTACGTGTGTGCCCACATATGTACATACCCTCTTGTGTATATGTGTGTGTGGTAATCTACTAAAACCGAGCAGTGGGGGGGTACCTACGAAAAAATCAATATTTCTACCGAAAGCAAAAAGGCGACTAATAGTCATTTACTGTTGAAAATACAAATAGGAAAGTTACC